>JAIPRL010002998.1:0-51870 GCA_025469235.1 Pemphigus obesinymphae | reverse complement strand
GAAGGACGTCGTTCTGTCACCCGGGAACCAAAATTGAATTATCTGGGGCCCCAACGAAGTTACAAATTCTGAATTTATGGTTACAAAAAATTACGAATTACTTACAAAAAAATGAGACAATTTTTGGTTTAAAATTTTAGGGTGCGGGTGCCAGGAGTACTGACCTCTTCGTAATTGGCTTTAATAATGTTATTATAGTTTCAGTTTTTTTTTTTTTTCTTCAAATTCAGCGTTATGTTACACCTGTATTATAATAAAAATAAAAATAAATTAAATTACATTAAAACGTTATAAAGTACATGGAATTGGTGTACTCTGCATAAATGAAGAAACTAAATTGATTATTTAATAAGATAATATGTGGATAAATTATAATAGTATAAATAATGAATTAATGGGTGTGGCTAATCATTAATTTTATTATAATATTACTTAAAGATTATGTGTGAATTAATTTTTTATTAATTAATTAATTAATTAAGGGTTAATTTCATATACTTACCTTGGTGTATAATTTAAGATAACCCGTTTTAAACGCTAAAATCCTGTGTAATGGATTATGACAAGAATTTATGGTGTGAGAAGAAAGTTGTGGGTACGATAAAATCAATGTATAAAATCTGTGTACTATCTACACAAAATGTACTTTTCGGTATTACTATAGAAATACTTGTCCCTTAATTTTATTGGTTCCTATAATTAAAAAATATAATCAATATACAGGCATAAAACCGGCATTTCAATCAAACCTCAATCAACAGACATTTAATACGATATAAACGTATCTCGGAAACCGCAAAAGCTGTCGAAACCATATTCATACCACAGGTTCGTTCGTTTGGTGCTCCATTTGGTTTAGTTGGTTAATTTCGGTTAGGTGCCACCCTCGTGGTGTCGGTGCGATGTTAAGAGGACGACACACAACCGTTCTTCAAGGGGTTTTATATAGGCAATTTTTATGAAAATGTAAGAAAAATGAAAATCGTACAACTTGAAAATATTTCAATATATTTTAAAGTAGTTTAGAAATATTCCCGTATTAGTTCCACCTTTTATTGTTGTGTAATCGCGATATTTGTTTTAAAAAAATCACCTTCGTACTTCAAGTTGTATGGCTTTCAGAATGGTCATAAATCATTAATATTGGCACTAATAAAATAAGAGAACTTTTTCTAACATTTGACATAGGTTTTTTTTTTTTTTTTTTGTAAGTATTTGAATACTTATAATATAGCTTTATCGAAATATGGTAAATGTTGTCAGCTTTTAATCGATGTAAAAAGTATTTATCTGCGATTATTCTAGTCGAAATAATACTTGAAGTAAGAAACTATGTTTTTACGGACTATTTTTGGTGGTGTGACGTCCTCTTAAGTCGAAAATTTACATTTATGTATTAAGGTATTTCAGTGCGTATAGCCTCAATAACTATTCTATCGATTTTGACGAAAATTTCAGAGACTGTTCTGATAGCATGGAAAAAACTATAAACTATCTACCATTTATAAAAATAAATAACGCTAAACTCATCTGTAACTATTTATTATTTATTCCATTTGATAATATTCTTTTTCATATCTTAACCCCTCTCTTCCCGGGAAACACTGTTCACGGGCGAAGTCAGGTAATACAACTAGTGTACATATTATACATATATACATTAATATCTTACATGAAATGACATTTTGTGAAAAAAATCTCGTACTTTTGTCATATATACATATATACTTGATTCCCAAAATAAGTATATTAATAGCAAATTAAAATTATATTATAATAATAAATATATATATTAATATTATCATTGAATATGTAAAATTAACCAAGGGAAGTTAAATTCCACCCATCAACTATTAACTCTTTCACTGTCAGCAATTTTTCACTCTTCAACCTATATGGGCCAGACAAATATTTTATTTATTTTTTTATTTTATACATAGGATATATATATTGCAGACAATTGTATAAAACCCCAACCACAACATTTTTAATTTTTAAAATCATTTTTGACTTACTTGTTCGACTTTTAAATATCTTACGCCAAAGGTTCTCAAAATAATGTCGAGCAAAAAATTATTATAATTATACTTTGTTTACAAACTTTTTACGAAAATTACTCATTACAATACAATAACTATTAAAATTATTACAAAAAAAAAAAAAAACGAAATAATAATAATTCAAATAATATTATATAATTATATTATATCAGTATTCACATTTTGAGAAGCAATACATTCAGTAAAAACTTCAATTAATTCTCATAGTTTAACAAATGGACGTAGAAACAATATCAATATATCCACATTTTTGTTAATTTTTTTCTTATTATAACGAAACCATCGCCGAGTTATACTATGCTTGATAACGATTTTATAGGTTTGGACGTACACATACGTCCATGGCAGTGAAAGGGTTACACAGCAAATAATATGTAATTAGAATATCATTGCCCTATAAATTAAAGATCAAAAATTCTCTGACAACAACTGATAAGCAAAACAAAAGAAAAAAAAAGAATGAATATTGTTTATTCGTTTGTTCCATGATATCACGTTTTCGTTCAAAATATAATGAAAACCAACACAATTTCTACAAAATTAATAGAACAATTTTTAAAGACCAATGGTTACTTAAATAACATATTGTATAATTTAAAATAATTTAAACACGTTATTTATGTTCATGGTTGAAATGGTTGAATAATATATTTACACTAATAATTAAAAAAAAAAAATAAACAAACAAATAATGTCATTATTCATTATTATAAATTGTTTACATAATATATATTATATTATATATATATATATATATTTCAGACAAAAAAAAAAATCTGGTTCTTATTCTAATAATATAATATAAATTATTTTAAAAATTAATGGTAACTTTATGATTACATAAAATACTTGATTCCGATATGGTAACATATTTTTTCATTGCAGTCTTCTCTTTGACAAAATGGTAACATTCACACAACATGATCGTACAAAATCGCATATCAAATATATACAATAGTCGTTTATATCATATTGATATAAAATAACAAAGAGATAAGGCAGTGTCTGGATATGGAACCGTCTAGAAAACTTCTTTTCGAAAATCGAATCCGAATTGATCGCATTTAACTCTGAGAAGTCTACCAAGTTGAGGCGGGCCGCAATAAAACACTGTGATCTTTCCTTTCTTCTGGTCCAATAATTGCTTGAAAACCTTATCCCAGTTTGGTCTGCCCGCGTTTGTTCTGGTCTTTAGACCTGTAATAAAATCTCGTTTTTCCTAAAAAGAAAAAAAAAATAATCGTTATATTTGAAATAGATACATATTTTTTTAAAAAATCCTAAATATTTTCTCACTTTTTCGTGCAGTAAATCCAAAGCCAATTGAAGGCCAACAGCTTTCATGTCGGTTTTCTGCAAAGCCGACGTTATATACATGTGCATCTCTAGGAATCTTTCCATGGCCCCACCGAGCTCGGCCTGTTCGATTTCGAGTTGCGACAGTAAATTCACGAACCATTCGAACGATCGTTGATCACGATTGATCCAAAAGAAGTCCACCTAAAACATACAAGATAATAATAATAAGCGCTAAGTATAATAGCTAGAGAATAAAGAGAAATCACATTCCCAATTATATAAAAAAAAAAATATATATATTTTTTTTTTTTTTGAACAGTTTCGATATATATATTTCTAATAAGTCATTTATTGAATAAAAATTGAAACTATTCATGTACAATTTAAATCCCCAACGACGTTTAACCAAATGAGGATAGTGCTTCGCAACACGAAGTTAATCTAATATCGTCTCCGTTTATTCACAGATTTAAATGTTAAATATTCTCAATGGTTCTACGAAACAAATCGGAATGTTCTCGAGTCGATGGAAAAGTACGAATAAATTACAAATATAGTCATAAAATGAAATCAGCAAAAGAAGCAGCAGCAGCAGCAAAGAATAAGGTACGACCATAATGAAAATAAAATCATTTGAACATAACCAAAAAATTATGCCACTGTACACTGTATTTCTCACCTTTCTGAGATGCATAACCGTGGGCGGTATTTCACTTGCCCACGTATATTTACATTTTGGACACGTATGTCGAGCTTTCCAATATCGGTGCATGATTGATTGTAATATGGAAGCGAACGGCGTAACGCCAATTCCCGTAGCTATCATCACTGCGTGTTGGGCTCTGAATATATGGCTGGACGGTGCACCGTACGGGCCGACCAAATAAATCTAAGAATAAAAAAGTATTAAGTATACGAAATACATAGGTCAAAGTCAGGATTTAACTCACTTCTAGTGGTTTGCCGACAGGATAATTGACGGGCGATTGACTACTGCAGTTGGCTTCGTTCGATCTCTCGTTTGACTTGTTTTCGTTGGTCACAAATTCCATACTGCCAAGGTTAGATGCCTGGAATATATATGAAAACCCGTTTAGGTTAATATGCCTAAAAATATAACATTTCGGTTACCACTTACGGTTTCGATTGTGATACTATACGACGATACTTTAGCTTCGCAATTTTCTAAACTTGGCGTTTTAAACGCTATGATGGTCGGTTTGTGTCTCATATAACGGAAACTTTGTGCCAATGATTTATTTTGAGGACTTAAATACGCTAGACCTAAAGATTGAAGTCTTGCTCTCTTCATTTGACATTCGTCGAAACTCTTCTCAGATTCTGATCTCATATAAGTTCGTAAACTGAAAATGAACATTCATAAATCTTCAATTCTTTAAATAATAAGCGTATAAATAAAGTAACATAGACACTATAACTTAGTACATACGCTAAAAGACGTTCTCTCTTTTTAATTCGGTTGTCCATATCGGGCATAGACAACGATTTTGACAATGGTGCTTTGTTTATCAAAACAAGTTTGTGGAGATTAGTATTTTGTGTTTTCTTCACCGATTTCCTCGCATCTTATAATTTTACGATTACATTTTTTAATACACAATATTCATTTGATTTAATTGTATATCTATTACAAAAATTTGCAAACATTTATTCTTACCCATGGAAGTTTTCAAAGTCCCAGAATTAACATCATTTTCGGAACCTCTAATTTGGAAATCTTCTGGCAAACTACTAAAACTCTGGTTCGTATAACTAAAATCACCACCCCTTTTGTATTTACCTTTGGTGGGTTCTTCTACAGTTCTTCCCGAAAATGTTCTTTGTAGTGTCCTATAACACAGTCAGTAATTCAGGAAAAAGTCGTAACCAAAGAAACGTTGTAAACATTACGTTTGGAGTTTTTTCATTTTCGAGGATTCAATAGAATCGGTAGTGGATGTTTTTCTATTGGCTGATCCGGGTATAGGTTCTTCATTGAGTAGATGTAATTTCTGCTGTTCTTCTTCGAAATATGAGTACAACCGATTCGTCCATTCTCCGACTCCTCGAATGTGTAACCACATATAGTCTGTAACAACGATGAATATTAAGTACTCTTTTTTAAAATGCGGTCGGATAAATATTTTTTTAATACAATTATTTACCTTCTTGTTCCGGAGCACTACTAATAGTAAACGGATGCCACTCGTACTTGGCTATTGCGGGTATGTTCACAAAAACATAGTCACCGGGATGAAAATCGAAATGTGGTGGTCTTTTTATTACCAAGTGAGTGACTTTGGACGGTAAGAGTAGACCAGAACTGATGTACGTTTTTCCGTGTTCGGAACGCATCAGTGAGAAACGGTAGAAACGTTCACACAAGTACAATAATCCCGGAATTATGAACCACTTCCAAAAGTTTGGACAGTGAAGGATTAACAGTAGGAAAAAAGGCACGTAAAGTAAATGTGTCCAGTAAAATATCTGAAAAAAAAAATGGACGATAAAATGTAATTGTGTTCGCGAATGTCATTGTGTAACGGCATACCTCGAAATATCCTCCTCTGCGCACGATCGGCTGTGAACAGATAAACATCACGAACAGGATGATAATGAGCAGTACGCCCGTGGGATTAGCATATCCGGCTATGAGCCCGAAGAGTTCTGGGTCCGTGGTGAAGAGCCATTCGGACACAGTGAATCCTTCGTAGTTTAAATTCGGATCGTATATTATGACGGTGCCTAGACAAAAATTTCAGACCCGTATCAGATGGTATTACTTATAATCGAATTGAACAACCATTAAGTTATTCACAAAACTTACTGAAATTTAACAGATGCATGCACGTGTGAAGAATACTATAACCAAATATGAAAAAACCCGTGATTTTATGGAAATATATATGTTGGTCCAGAGGCAAAAATAAAGAAAATCCTCGGGTTCTGAGAAACGTAATGCAATGCCTTAACATGAGAACCAACACAAAAGTACAATTGAAGTTCAAACACTGACCTAAAAATAAACATAATAATACGTTTACACATTAAAACTACAACATAAATATACAAACATATATATTTATATAATCAATGTTTAGGTACACCTATATTGGATAAACCGGGAGAAGCTTTGCGTATATACAGCGCAGGGATTAGAACCGAATGAACCCTTTCACAGTCATAGACGTACTATTACGTCCTAACCTATAAAATAGTTATAAAGCATGGTATAAATTTAAAAATGATTTCAATATAACAAGAAAAAATTAATAAAAATGTGGATACATTAATATCGTTTCTATATTAATTTGCCAGATTATGATAATTATTTAAATTTTTTATTGAAGTATTGTATCTCAAATTGTGAAAACTGATATTTATAACGTGTTGATTTATATATCACATATAATATTTGAATTTCAATTTTTTATTTTGGATTTTAGTTTATAAAATTGTATTTGTAATTGTAATGAGAGGATTTCGTAAAAAGTTTGTATACAAGTATAATTATAATATTTTGAGATAATCTGGTATACGATATTTCAAACATAAATTAGTTTTTAAAAATTTTAAACTTCGCGGTTTGGGTTTATCCACGTTTCTGCTATGTATAACATTAAACTAAAAAAGTCAAATTTTTCAGGCTTGTATAGATTGCAGGATGAAAAATAGGTGATAGTGAAAGGGTCAAGATGGACCGGAATAGGAACCGGTTTTTACACTAAAATTGAAGTACCAGAACCTACAATTAATTATTCAAAGAACCCATAAAATTAACCGAAAACGTTAAGATTCCAAAATCTACTATAATATTTGGCTACCGTGTTTTTTTTCCACCAAAGAAACTTAGTTGTCTTAATCTACATAATATACACTTACCGCAAGCTCTGGCGAAAATCGTATAAATATTAGAGTTTCGGTACTGGTAAATCCTAGTGCCGAACAGTAACACATTGACGAGCACGTAAACTGCCAGAAACATCAAATAAACGTAGTTGTTTCGCATGTATGGTAACGTCAATTGATATGGTTGCAATGCAGTGACTTTTCCCTTTAGGGAAGCTGGCGGCTGTTTTGGCTTAGGTGGCACTAACCAGCGGTCTATGCTGAAAGAGAATAATGCGTTTTTATAAAATGAAATTACTATCGTCAAATATCGATAATTTATATTATATTATAATGTAATAGAGGGAAAATTCGATAGAAAAGTTCAACTTCAAAACAACGAGCAAGGATTAATCTCGATTTTCAACCTATATGAATTAGATTAAGTACTAATAATTTAGATAGATTATTATATAATATACATCTTCACAAATCAAAGTTTACGATTTGAAAAGTTATAATTGTGAACGGTTACTCATACATTATGGATAGGTGAGTATCTACTTAAAAGTAAAGACGTTGGAAAGCTCATTATAAATATGAACTAGTTCTAACTAATTATTAAACTAGTTCACTTTTCTATACTAACGTGAGTTATGTCGTAAGTATATTGAAAAAAAATATTCCAAATTTTAACTAAAAAATAATTATTTATATCAGTTACATAGCTTAATATTTTAATGATATCCATTAGATAACACTTAAACAGTGACAACTCTCTAAAGAAAATCCTCAAAATGTTGTCATTTAATATATTTTATTAATAATTTATCAAAATATATCTTGATAAACTTTGAGTGCAAGATTATTTATATATGTGCTTTAATCAAAAAAAGTTAACTCTAACAAAAAACTAAATAATTCATGTTTCGTCAATACATTATTAATAATTTAGTTCATTTGTTCAACATGTTTAATCATCACTAGTTTAATTTAACTCGATTATTCCAAAGTCAACTTAAAATTCAGTATGCTTATCAAAAATTAAAACTTCAAGGATCTTGTAAATGCATTATTCATAAGAGGTTATAAGTAAGGATTTTTTTCGGGACATACGGGCTGTTATTAGGGACGTAGCACATTTAGACCAATCATTAAACTCCAACCTGTTTGTATCAATTGTACACATTCAAAATGTATAAATGTGTCATGTCAATTAAATAGTGTACCTATAAATTTTTGTTATTATTTGATAATTTTATATAAGTAGATTATAGTAATATATGTATAATTTTATTGTGTAATTTTAATAGAGGATTGAATGAATGTTAAATTTATACCTACCTATCTAAATAATTTGAAGTTATTTAATGAAATATTTAAAAATATTAACACTTATGAAACTACGAAAATGTTATGTTAGATGTTACAAATATTACAAACACATACTAACACTAGACTATTTCAAAATGTATAAATATTTATTAATTTTCAGATTTTCATTTTACTTGAAATTTCTTAAAAATTACTTATATACTACCCTTTAAAAAACGGATATGTACCTATCGTTCTCTTAAGTGTAAAGCATTTAAAATAGTAATATTATCAATCGAACGTACAAATATATCAAATACAATATATAATATAGCGGACGCGTTACCTTATTGACAGATTTTCCAATAAACCGTTGTGTTTTTGCAATTGGTTTTTAAGCGCTTCGTACGTGATGGCACCTCTAGATTCACTGTCAGCGTCTTCGAACAACGCCATCGTCAAGTCTTCTATCTGGTCTTCCGAAAACTGCATTCCGTTTTCTTCCATGCACGCACGCATCACGTGTTGTAATTCTCGGTGCTGTATAAGACCATCGCCTAGACGAAAAATTATAGTCATTATCACATTTTTATTACAGGTAATTTTGTTTGGGAGGGATTTTTCAACGTCTGATCGTTCTGAGGAAAATAGTTCCTGCGAATTAGTTTCGTTTATGATGTAGTAATTATACATACAATATTATCATTAAAGGCTAGAGTAAATAGGTTAATCGATTTTTTTTTAACTCTTCAAATCGTGTTAGTACCAAATATGTAGTTCAAGTTTAAAGTTAATTAATAGGTAGTTAAACTTTTATACTTTTAAGGAACAATCTTAGAAGTTTAATAATTCCCGAAAATTTGAAATATTGGTGATTTTTTAAAAGTAATATTATAAAATATGAAAATTTAACATTAGTCGTGATATATCTATCAAAAATTAAATTCAAGTTTATTTTTCACAGTATATTATTTTGTCAAATTAGATAAAATATGATTACACTATTTATAAATAAATATATATTTATAAATTATCAAGATAAAATATTACAGGTCAGTATGTTATATAGGTATAACACATATACTAACTATTGCAAAAAAAAAACCGTTATAATAATAGCAATGTTTTAGTTTTAGTACTCAAAATAATTTAACACAATAAATGTTTAAAATGTTTAAATAAACTATTTATTTAAATTGTATATAATATTTAATTATAATATTTATATTTAGTTTAAATTTTATTTAAATTAAAAACACAATCATTTTTTTTAATCATTTTTTAAATACGCTGCACCAAATTTTACCGCATTCAAATTTCATGAAACCTATTGTTTCTATTTACCCACCTTTAGCTATTTTACAGTATTATCTAAATAACTGTGAACTTCGAATTTCAAAATTTGAAGTTGGATAGGTCAAAATAGACGTTCCAATAAGTGTTTAACAATATCCATAAATTAATAACACAAGTATATGTATATTTTTGGATAAATTTCGGAGAGTTCTGCTAATAATGTAATACTAACTGAAAATGTTCAAAAAATATAATCAATAGATGATCATAACTTAATCAAATTGAATAACAATTATTATATTCGATACAGTCTATTTTTATTATTATACGATATATTCTATGCATTTCTGTATATTCACTTTATATGGCTAAAATATTTGGTTTCAAACTAAGTTGTGTGTTTACATAAAATGTAATATGATTGTAAAAAAAAAACATATATGGAAATAACAATTATTATTTTACGAACGAAAACATAAACATCGATATTTTCGGTGAATTGACATATCGTTAGTACACCCATATTATAATAATTCTTATTATTTTAACTTAGCTGTATATATTATTTATTATTGAAATTAAGAATACCTACTATCTAATATTTATACAAATTTATTATTAAAAAAAATATTTCAATAATCTTCTAAAATATTTTGATATTTTTAGTAGTATACATTTTTTTATTATTATTTTTTTTTTAATGTGAAAATAATGATATACTTTTTGATATGAAGGAAATTAGTTATCAGTTTAGTTGCCTATAAAAGAATTATCATATTTAGTCACAAAAAAAAATAAACTTATCACTGTTATATTGCACCAATACAGCTAGGAACGAACAAATAGGGGATGGGGGATGGGGATGACATATTGACACATATGTGAGGAGTCACTATTGATAAATTGATAATTTTTAAGCTAAAATAATTGCAATTTTATAAGACTAATCACCAAAAAAAGTTGACAATTTAAGACATTCGCCACCACTATTTTATTGTGAATACCTGAATTTATTGCAATAATTACGAAAAAAAATATGGTTTTTCATAACTTTATTTTTGTAATAATTATGAATTTCTCATATAACTATACAAATAATTGTAAAACAAGATATTATATAAGTTGTAATTTTATCATCTGTGAATCTTATTTTGTAAATTTTATTTTTACGTTTATAATAATATTAATAAATGAAAATTTTTATATAATATACAAGTATGCATACCATCTAAATCATAAACTTTGAACAAAAATCGAATTTTGTCGTCTGGTGTTTGTCCGGCAAATTGGTGCATTGCGTCCAGGAACTCGTGTAACGATATTGATCCAGAGTTATCGTTATCGAATATTTGAAATACACGTTCGGTGAAGAATGGCTAAAACAAAATAGAAATAAAAAACAATTATTAAGGCTTAACATACTCAACAAGTGATAACAAAATATATTTCAAACAAATTATAAATATTGAATTAAAAAATTATCAGTTAAGATCAGTAGCTTATCCAATTTATAAATTGAATTAAATAAGTTACATTTGTTTAAAAAAAAAAATGTTATTATAATTATTAATAATAAAATATATTTTACTGGACGTAAAATGAGTAGTATAACTATACCACATAGTATAGTTTATTTTTTTGTACAAAACTACTTATTTTAATTCCGTTAGTTAATAAATTGTTCAGTTATCAAACTATTCTATAGTTGTTATCGAAGAAGTACTATGCGTTCATGTAAATATATTCAATAATATAACCTACAAACTAGACTTTGTAACACTAATGGTCATGTACAGGCGTACAGCTCATACAAACACACAGCTGTACAACGAAAGATAGATAAGTTGCCTATATAATACTCCTTGGAATCATGTGGTAAAGCACCTGATTCCAGAAACATTTTTCATTCATATATTTTTCTCAATAATAACTTTTAATTTCCTTTCGTCATTAATGAATTCAATATTAAATCTTCTTCTTCATCGTTTTCGCCTTCTCTCTCGACTATTTGGGATCGTCCACCAGTGGCGGCTCGTGGGCTTTGAAAGTGGGATGGCGATTAAAAACTATTCATTTTTGAAAAGCATAGAATACAACGATAATTACGTACCAATTTAAAAAGGAAATTTTATTAGACCAAAATACAAAAAAAAAATTAATATATAAATACGTTTTACAAAAACGGAAAATATTATAAAATAATAAAACTTATACGTTTTATAATCGAAATTTAAGCGTCTACCTTTCATTTCATTAAACAGGTCTTCCAAGTTGTTTTATATCAATTTTCTGTGAATATGATACTGAACTTTTATCTACTATATTATAATAATGTAATAAACACGAATAATATAAGAAAAAATTAAATAAATAATAAAGAAATATAGAAATTATAGAAATGTGTGTGTGCGCGCATCACGAACACGGACACAGTAAATACACATTATTCCGTATTGTTCGGCAGTCCACATGCATGTCGGGCGACGATTGGTATCGCTCCGGCGGCCGCATTATTACCGAATTCCTATGTTTTCGTGTTTTGATCGTATAGTTATGACAGACGATTGTCAACATTTACTTTCAATAGTAATATTTTGAAAATGCATTACAATGTAAATATAAATAATTGTTAACATTTAAATCAATACCTAATTTATTAATAAGTAATTCGCTACAATTTTTTAGGAGAGCGATCGCCCCGTCGCAAAATATATTGGAATAGTATAAAAATAAAGTGCGTTTTCTAAATAACATTAGTTAATTATTGTATGCATTGAAATTATAAATATTTTTCGTTTAGATACTCAAGTCCGGTGTTAACCGGTGTGACCTTCCGCCTCACCTATTCATCGAAAATTAAGTCCAGTCAATAAATTAAGGTCAGTCTATACACTCAATTAGTAAAAAAAATTGACATCCTTTTTAAATTTTGCTCATTAACTTTTAGGTGAAATGTGCAATGTATCGACAAAATTACTTTGACCCACCTCCATAAATATTTCTTAGCGCTATCGCTATTGGTATTTAATATAATTGTATGTAAATTTTGATAATTATGTATGCAATAAAACCAGTGGTTAAAGTGGAAATTAATTGCAGGGGGGGGGGCTTATGCTTATGCAAAAAAAAAGCGTCCCTTAAACCGTTAATAAAACCATTTATTCAATTTTGCTTTGAAATTTTTCGGACACTAAGAATCTCTTAAATAAGAACAGGAAAACAAATCAAAGTGTCATTAAAAATAATATGTAACTATTATACATAATACATTTGTAATTTTCACCAAAATAGTTTTTTTTATAATATAGATCTTGCAAACAATTTATAACTAAATATCATTTATTTAATTTTTTTATATTATTTACAAAACATAAAAATCTAACTTAAGTTTTAAATAACTATTTAGATCTATTGATAGATACTATATACTCTAGCATTCATAACATATAACATTAAAAGTTATATTATTATATGAAAAACAAAAATAATCAAATTCAGTCTTGAGAAAGCGCCACACTGACATTTTTTCAATGAAAAACTTGTTTTAGAATTTTTCATTTTTATCAACTTACAAACATGTTAGAAATACGAATTATAACTAACATTGTCTAGTGACTTATGGGCCTGATTTTTCATATCTTTATTTATACTTGTTTTTTGGGCTGTTATAATATTAATTTTTGATTTTCCGAACAACTCATTAAACGCGTAAAAATGCATATATCAAAACTTTGCCCCATCAGTCGCTAGAAAATATTGTTCTTAATAATTTCATTTTTATTTCATTTTTCTACAATATTCTCAAGTTGCTAAAAATGAAAAATGCATAAACATACTTTTTAACAAATATCGTGATTGCACAACAATTAAAAATGATATTGATGCAAGACTATATTTATTTTTATTATTTAATTTATTTTTAAATTTTATAAAAAAATCCTATACAAGACCCTTTAAAAATCAGTTGTGTGGTGTCCTCTTAATAAATATACCTTAACACCTAATTTTTGGTATATATAGATAAAATATAATGTGTCATTTTAAAATATACTTAATAATATTATGAAACTAATAAAATTATATGAATAATAGAAATAAAAAATTCCCTAAAAAAGACTTATTTTCATCAGTACGGTTATTTTCATCATTCATTACCATTTTTGCGTTATCTATACACCAAATATATTTTTTTTACTTTTATTTTATTTACCTACATGTAATTTTTATGATTAAAATTATTTTGACTAAAGGGGACGTCAAATTTAAGCTCAGAAATGAAGGGGGATGCCGTTCCCCTCACTTTAACCACTGAAAAATCCCATGTTGTATAATAATATCTAAGTATAGACCTAGTAGAATCTTGATTCTCAATAACTATTGATATTCGTTTTTTCAAATACATTTTGTTGAGAAATTAATTTGTTATATTATAATAATACAAAGTTACTATTTTTTTTAAGTTTTTAAAATTGCAATCGATAAATTAGACGCTAAACTTACGTTTTTAGTGATTAATATTTTATTGAAATCGTCGCGTTTGATCTCCTTCTCGTCGCCGACAGTCTGTCTAAATAGTTGTTCCAGCCACATCAGATTTTCGCTGTCAAATCCCGATTTCACCCTAAACGCGTATAACAAGATAATAAATAATAATTATTATATGTTATTCAATTTTTTTCTCCCATATAGCATGGAAGTTTTCAAGAAGATAAATGATCAAATTTCACTATGTTTACATACAGCTGGCTTATATAATCCTGTATATAATAATATTATTCTTGGAAAAAAAAACCTTGAAAATTGACCCCAATATAAAACATTACAGAATTTAGTATTTACAGTATTAATATTGTTCTTATACCGAAGTATAATATTTTAAATATTATTATTATTTTATTATTTAGTACATAATATATATATAGTACATTTAGACTGTGGATATATGAAAAAAAAAATACTCGTATAATCATTTCTAGAAAATAATAAAAAAATAAAATCACGTCTATAAAAAATAACATTATAACCTATAAATGTTTATAAGTTAGATGATATTTGTGATTACCTGGAGGTGTATGTAATGGTAGTTAACAAATCCATCGCTTGCAAGGGCGTAATGATCCCGTCCGAATCCTTGTCAATAACTCTAAATACTTTTTCGACAATCTATTTTGGAAAAAAAAAAAAGAAAAATTTAAATATTACACACGAAAAAAATTCAACAATCTAATTACAATTTACAAATGATTAGGTAATACACATATTTATAAACAGCTGCATTTTACATAATATTCTTTACTCAATAAAGTAAGTACTTCGACTGTACGCGATTACTGCAGATGACAGTAATAAACTATAAGATTATAATATAGTCAATATTATTTAAGAGTTTGGTAAATGTGTTATGTTTAAAAATAAACTCTGATATGTCGAGATGTGCACTGTGCAAGTATAGATTTTTTGCGAGCACGTACAGCATATTATAACTAATATTAATAAACTTCATGCAAACTATAAAATTTGTTTGTGCTAAATAGTGTGACGAATTTGATATTTTTCCGAAGTGAGGTATGAATAAAAGATCAAATTCTTAAAACCATAAAATAAATGATCACTTATAAATATTTCCATCTGCACGTATAAAAATGTTGTTAAAGTTTGATTATTAATTTTTATTTTCATATGTCATATTTTAAACGCGTCATTTAAATAATTAATTATAAAATATATAATATTATATTATAGTCAAATACTTGTCAATTAAAAATAAATCATATAGGTACTATACGAAATATTAATAAAGCGCACATCAGATTTATGATAATATTTTCGGACACTATAATACATTATTCTATATCCTAATTAATAATTATGAATTATGATATTATAAATTATTTGAAGTAATTGTTATGTGAATCAATAAAATAATAATTAAAAATAATAATAGTGACTTAAACGTAAAAGGTCATTATTCAAAAAAATCAAAATACCAAAATGTACGAAAAAAAATCACTAAGTTATTTTATCCATAATCAAATATTATATTAAATGTCGATGATAAAAACAACCATATTATATAATACAAACTAATAGATAACACTTATCTATAACCATATTTTATTTCATTTTCAAGATAATAAGTTTTCCATGTTTGTATAAACCTGTACAAATTTATATTTCATTTCCAGAAATTAAACAATAAAAAATAAAAATTAATGTTCTTGAATTATATTTGCACAATAATATTTATTGAACACAAATATTATCTTCCATCGGTATATTTACAATCTCCCAAAAAAGGAAGTTAACGTTTTGTTTTCTAAATTTTGACTTTCAAGTTTAATTCATGGTCATTTTTCATTTTTTTGTTAATACACGCTGAATTCAAATCCTCATATATAATAACAATAACAATATAATAGGAATGAAGATAACGATTATTTTGATTTAAAAAAAAAAACACACTCTATACATAAGTATTTCGGCCAACAGCTACCATAACCGTAATGATGTCATCATTAAAACACTGTGCTGTCAGAATACAATACTTAAATACCGATTACGTAATTTTACAGTATTTTTTTTATGGTTAGAAGCAGTATAAAATGGCTCGTTATTTCCTCGTTTGACAGGGATTTTAAAAATATAAAATAAAGTATACGTACATATAAGTGATATGTATGACTCTTTTCGAGTTTTTTTCAACATTTATCCTATATTATTATATAGATCGAGTAGATATCAGTCCAATACTGGGCATTATACGAGTTAATAAGTTAATAATACTATTATATTATGGACCCGAAGTCACAATAACCTAACTCTATACACTTTTATTTTGCATATACGTATTTCAACAACTAAGTTGTCATCTTCAGCGTGTACCAAAAACTAACCTAATGCTAAAAATCGTATACTAAATACATATACGCAAAATAAAAGAATATAATATTGTGACTTCGTGTATTTAATATAATAATATTATAAAGTCACAAGTACTCATAATATAATATATTAATATAATAAGTTAATCTAAACTTTTAACTTAACTTTTTATATTTGATTTTATTAACTTAACTCATTTTTGGTTATATTAACTTTTAAATGACGAGTTGCTTTTAATTAAAACTCGGTCAAGTTAATTTTGAAATAATTGATAGATTTTGATATCATATTGTGTCTATTGTCAAAATGGCTGAATGAAAATAAAGTTTTTTCGTTGTTTCTAATAATTATTTTATTATAAGAATTATTTATTTCCCGAAAATATAAATAAAACAAAAAATACCTATATAACAATCTCCCCGTAATATAAATTGAAAAATATATTAGATATCCCAACAATTAACGATAATATTAAGTAGGTAGTAATTGGTAATGAGCAATTTCCATTTATTAGAATTTTGTAGGTAGTAAATAGGAGGTACCTCCTCAAACATTTTTTGAACCTATTCATTGTTGTTAATTTTAATAATTATTATTATAAAAACATTATAGTGTTTTCAATAATATTATGTTAATGATTTTTAAAAATTTTAAAATGCTTAAAGTTAAAAAATCACAATATTTCCAAAAATATAATAGATACTTAATTTTACCTGTTTATTTCAAATGTTATATTGGCTCGTATAAAAAAAATTAACTTAACTTAAATTAATGAGTTATTTTTTTTTAAGTCAACTTAACGTAATCGTTAAGGAAAGAGGAACTATTAACGTTAAAGTTTTACTATTTATTTCTATTAGCTTAACTTAACTGAGTTTATAAGAACATTAACTTGCCCAGCATTGTGTACCACAATAAGATTGTGGGGACCCTCTGAAAGAAAGAATATTAAATATTCCAAGATATTTCCTTGCCGTTTGCAAAATGAAGTAAAGCAATAATGATTAAAGACATAACAGTTGCTCTCCCATCTATATAATATGAATAATAGATGATGAAAAAAAACTTTTTTTAACCTACCCTCCCTCTAAGAAATTATAATGGTGGCTGAAAATTTCACCGTCTATATAGTTCATTGGTCCAAATTGAAAGAATAGTAAAGTAATTTCTGAAAATATTTTAACGTATATATAGATTCTCCGAGTTTTTTAATTAAAACTACAATACAAATACGGAGGATTCGTTGCGAGTGCCGTAACAAAAATACATACCGTATTTGAATCCGGAAAGTAGCAATAATTATAATTTAAAAACTATATTTCAGACTCCAAAGGTATAGTCAGTTTAAATTAATGTACTAAAAATTGTTCTAAGTTTAAAAATAGAAATAAATCTTAATCCAATACGGTCGTTGGTCATATCTACAATTATCTGGATGGGATAAGTGGCCAGGATAATCAGGACTATTTTATCAGTTTTGTAAAAGAAAAACGAGGAAGACGAGGATCGGTAGAAATGCCATATAGATAACCATATAGTGAAGCACTAGTGAAATTTTTTTTCTTTTAGGGATCAATTAAATATAATATTATAGTCTACGTATCAAAACCAAACACAATCGAGAATTTTAAATAAACCATTAATTATAATCTACGACTATATGGAAAAAAATATGCCTACGTATCGCACAATTCTATCTATTGAGATATTCAATTTTGAATTTGATTTCAAATTTCAAAATTTCAAGATTGACATCTTCAAAGATGTCCTCACGCTAAGTGAAAACAATTAGAAAAAATATTTTATAAAAAAAATCTCATAGTTAATAAAGTGTGATTTTACCATTCGATCTGATTTTTCATATAACATGGATAATTTAAAAAACTTGTTTATATTTCTGTGGATTGTGTACACTTTTGTTTGGTACAAGACGGGCAAGTTTTGCTTTAAAATTTCTTAAATTTAAAAATAAAATATTCACAAAATTTTTAATTGCAAATAAGATTGAAAGTTCAAAAGTTCAGAATTTTTAAAAAGCGACATTGGATCTTTTTGTATTAATAGCTGTAGATTTCTAGTATTTTTGAAATGTGTATATTGGTATAACGTATTGGTCGTAATAAATAAATGTCATGAACTAATTCAATCGTAGATTTTGTTTCGAACTGGTAATTTTTCCCTAATAAACCGAGTTCCTATCCTTTAGGTACTAAATTATTATTTTTTCTATTCAATCACTGTTCATGCACTTATAAAAATTTAAAACGAATTATTAACAAAATAAAATAACATTTTGATAGTGTTGAAGACCCATTGAACTGTCACCCAATCGTATGTGAATAAATGATAAGAAAAAACAAAAATAATGTACTATATTACTGTCATCTCGTTATAGAAACTGATATAGCTACTGGATCGATTCGTGTACTGTTCACACGTCACTCATGCCGTTCCAAAGATAATACTCATTAAACGTATTGTTATTACTATTATTTACGGTCACGAGCAAAAAAACGATCGGGCATGATCGTTTAGTTTGAAATCGAATGACCTTTTGTATTTATTTTCAAGACCACCATCCATGTTTCCGGGAGGTTTTGACGTTTTAATCATCAATTATTACGATCGCAGTAAAATATTCTCGTTTGAAAATTAAGTAAGTACTATATTACTATATTATGAGTTTTATTTTGATGAAAAAAACAATCGATAATTTCATAAAAAAAAAAAAAAACGCATAAAATTCGCAATAAAATATAAGATATTAGTGTAAAAAAAAAAAAAAAAAACACATGAATTATTATGTGAAATAAAGACATTACATTGTCCACTAGAAGTGTACAATTGTTCGAAGTATTTGGTGAACATAGGATAGGTCTATAACGCGTTGACTGTAACCAAATACTATTACGATAACATAATTATTATTGAACCTGCAGGCGCCATTTTTTTTTAGATAATATTCTTGTTTTCCAAAATGTTTTTTTATAATATACATTTAAATGAATAAAAAATACGTAATATATTTTCTTTTGAATTTCCTAATCGAACATTTGTCACATTTTTTTATAACGTCACATCATAAATTATTATACATATATATATTTTTTTTTTTTTTTGCAGAATTTATGGTAATTTCAGAAAAAGACCATTTCAGAAAATTTCCAGTAAAAGATGCCTTTTAAATATGCTAATATCGTAAGTCTATCACTAATGTACAAAATATGATTATAGGCATATATTACGGGGAGTACTTAGGAGTACTAAAATTTTAAATTTATACTACGAACTGCATTTTTATGCATTTACATAGGTATATAAACCCAAAAGGTTCAGTTTTATCCTTTTATTTTTGTCATTAATTGCTATTATAGATATCGAATTAATTTTATTTGATTAATATTGAATTTGCTACCAGAAAATAGTACTACTTCTAATTATTGGAACACACTTCTGCTTATAGATTTTTTTGGTACAGACATAAAAACAAACATCTTAAAACCATTACATTCCTCGTTTCGTTCAGAATCTAAAAATGTAACGGTTGCCAAGGGCACAGATGAACTGGACGGGTTATATCATAAAATATTCGAATACCGTATTCTGAATACTTTTTTTTTTTTTTTGGAAGTAATCAGAACATTCATTGGAAATACTTTTTAAAAGTATTTTACCCAAGTCTGGTCTAAATGGAAGTGTGTAAACTAAGGACCGATGTGGACTCATTTTTTTCCTTATCAAATATATAGGCCATTGGGTCCCTTAATAATAATCTGTAACTCTTTTTGTGAATTCTGGATACACAAATACCAAACGATATCCTGCAAAGTGGATTTTTTGGGGTGTTCTCTAGAACCATGCGTTCCAAGTACATAATTCGATTCACGTAAAAAAGACTTCAAAAGTGAAACTATTATTTTGTATTTTATTCCCCATTTTTAGCATTTTTCGGTAATTTTATTAAGTTTTAGTATATATATATATTTTCTATTATACTTTAACTATTCGGCCGACCCCAAATAGTTGGGAGAGAAGGCGAAGGAGAAGAAGAAGATATATATATTTTCTATGAGAGTTTTGTATAAAATTTGGTAATTCAAAATATACTGTAAAATGTACCTAAAGAAATGTCTTTTTCATAATATTGTCAATCGTTTTATTTATGATTTCCATAAATTTCGGATAAATCGGTCAGCTAAAAAATGTTACATGGCGATCGCGTTTATTTCGAGCAGTTATTCACCGGTCAACACCTGCACTTTCAAAAGGTTTATTGCAGATATTTTAGTCGCGATTTATTAAACTTAAAATGTCAAAACTTCCTCACGTAATACGTATACGTACCTATTTAATGAATTCTCGGAATAATATAGTAACAAAAAAAAATTTTTCGGAAATCTTTCCACGGATTTCAGGGCGTATTTATGTATTTTGGCCGTATTCGTGGTGTTATATGTTGTGCAGATGCTGGTGTCAGTGGCGTTTTGGACGACGGGCCAAGGCGGACTCGAGCGGCAGTGGCACCAATTGGCGAACGACACGACGGCGGCGGTGGTGTGCGACATAATCGCTGTGCTCGAGCGGAGTACGTCGTCGCTGAGCAAGGGGGTGATGGTGGTGACGGAGGACTGGTCGCGGGCCCCGGACGACGTGCCGCGACTGTTCCTGCGCACGTTGCACGGCCGTCTCGAGCAGCCCGTGTACACGGCCGACGTCCGTCACCTGCTGACGGCCGGCCGGCCGCCAAACGACACGGACGGCGACCCGGAGAACGGGCAGGCGGCGGCGGGACACCCGGTGCCCGCGCCCTGCAGACGGCCGACCGCATTCGCGGACCGCGACGGCCGCGCCCTTCTGCTGCCGCTGCGGTCGCGGTACGTGGTCCTGTTTTGGGGCCCGGGGCCGCCGCCCAGCCCGCTGGACGCGCTGTCCACGCTCAGCTACACGTTCTGGGACGTCAACGTGTACTACGTGATCGTGGTGCCCGCGTTCGGCCTGCACGTCCGACGGACGGTGTACGGCTTGTGGCGAAAAATGTCCATCTACAAGTACGCGCTGGCCCAGGGCCTTTGTCTGTTCCGGGCGTTGCCTTCGCTAGTAGTGTCCGGATGACGGGGGTTGAACTCCCGTGGGACCGGGAGAGAATTAGGTGGCCGAGTCGGTCGAGTGACGTTTGTCCTGTGGCGCACACGTCATTTTTTTTAATTGTAGCAAAATATAAAAATTACACCCCCCCCTCATTTCAAAAATTTCTCAGCAAAAAAAAAGTCATTCAAAGTAACACTATATAGTATGTTTATTGTTTATATTAATTAAAAATACTTAATATACTGAAAATTGAAATAAGAAATAAAGTACCAAACCATTAAAATGTAAGACTTTTAGTTAAAGTAGAACACTGAAGGCTATAAATTTATCTATAACATATGTATGATCAATATTAATATCTTGTTCACAAGCTATTCGCACGAGTGATTCTAATCTATCGCTATACTCATAGTAGAACGAAGTCGGTTTTTGATCATTTTCAGTTTAGAAGATGATCTTTCTGTTTTCACACTGTACCTATACATATAAATGTATATGTGTTACCACTAACCATGGCCATACCACGGTGATATGTATAGACATAAATTGTCCCTACACTTGAGGATAGGGGTGGGCGCCACTGCGTTTGTCTTACGGCCGAGTTCGCGAACGTGGTGGTGTTTTGAGCGGGAGTTTTGTTTTTAAACAGACGTTGATTTCGCTCGGTCACGGCCCGTTCGGTTGGATAGTTTTTCACTGTCGCCAAGTCTAGAATGCTTCTTGTTCCGAACGAATTCAGGTGTTCCTCTAAGGCTAATGTTTTGGACGGCCTGTAGGCTTTTCCAAGTGTGGGAACTAATCTAAGGGAGCCCACCTAGCTCCTATAATACGGGTACATTTTTATTATATCAATATTGTTGTTCCGGTGGGTAGAGGACGTTTTCTGCTCAACACTGCTGTGTAGAGCAATGTCTCTGGTGCGGGTAACTTTTTTGATATACGCGAGTTAAATTACAGGTTTCTTTTTAGTATTACACCCAAGTATTTCTGGACAAAGGGGTCTGCTTGCTATATAATTGCTTTATTGGTTTGAGGTCGCTGTTCAGTCTGAAGTGACTGGCCAGGACCATCACTGTTTAACTCGTGTTTATTTAAGGCGCCAAAGGGTGAACCAATCAGCTGCCAAAGTTACTTGGCGCTGAAGTTGGATTATCGCTCGGTTTTTGCGTTACGATCCTGTGTCGAAAACATGGTATCTCGTCGGCAAACAGAACGACGTTCGTTTTCGGACTGACCAGCAATGTAATTTGTAGATAGTGAGAAAAGTGTTGGTGACAGGCATGAGCCCTGCGGTACACCAGCTTTTGCCGTTCGGGAGTAGGGCTGGACTTTCGATGCGATTTGCATTTATTCTTATAAATAGCTATGCGATGCTCGTCTTGTTATAAATCCGTTTCATGTATCAGTAAATTTTATTTGGCATTTTTTGGAATTTTCGGGGGTTTTTTTTTTTTAGTTTTAAGGACATTTTCGTATTTTAAAGGCATTTTGAACTAAAATTAATTTTAAATAACAATCAATTTTAATATTTTCCATTTTTGTTTAAATTTTCCAAAAGATATTTTAACAATTACCATTGACTTTATAGCATACCCTACATACCTATTTTTATAGGTAACATTTAAAAATAATTAAAATAAATACATAATAAAATAGTAAATAATAAAATTGTTATAATTTGGAAAGTTTGTATAGTATCTTCTGTACTCATAGTTTAATCATGATAGATGTGTATGTGTGATTTGGTCACCTATTGATAATTTTTCTATAAGACAATTTTTATTATATATTAATTATTAGATTTTATTAATGTTTGGGGTACATTTGGAGTTTCATTACGAAAAACATATTTCAACTTATCCTACCATTTAATTTTTTTGTTATTGATTCTGAATGTTAAACTACAAATTTAAAATGAATGATCAAAACTGAATTTTATAATAAATAACACTTCATTATCACAGAAATTTTTTAAAGTTAAATGTATTGGTAATTATTTCTATATTGTGTTTCACTGTAAAATGATTTTTATAACTTAGGAATAATCTAAAATCTTTCTCAAAGTTTGTAATTTCTTATATATTATATTTTATAATAATATGTGGAAATAAAAAAATATATTTATAATCCAACCTAATATACTAAAAATCTTGTACTTAATTGTGCTCTATTAAATACCACACTATGTCACTGACAGACTGACTAACTAAAAATAAATTTCTATAAGCTATCTATTTGCTTTTAATCTTTTCTATTTTAGTTTTCATATTAATATTTATTCATTCCCAAGCACAAATTCAGATAACAGGATGGACAAAATTGATAAATCTAATTGATAACATTTATGATAAAAATACGGCTTATCACATTGTTTATTTTCCTATGAAGATCAATTCGTAAACAGTGGGGTATTTACGGGGAGGGGAGATATGGATTATATCACCCTCCGAGCCGTTTTTTTTTAATAATCAATTAAAATTTTCTTTACTCTTGAAATTGTTTTCATTGTGTTATATAAATTGTACTAAATCGTGTATTGTATTTTTAAATGTAAATAATCGTGTCTATATGTTCACTTTGTACACTTTATCTATAAATGGTTTAGCAATGTTTAGCATCCATTGAATTGTTCATATGAATATAGACGAAGTGTTGGATAAAATAGCTCAAAAACCTCGTAGAATGGACATTATTTTGTAATATAATAAATCGTTAAATAACTAATTTGATAATAAAAATTTGTGCATTTTTTGCATTCAGCTTTTTGTGCAACTATTACGCAGTCTTCAAATGATTTTGTTTTTATATACACATTGATAAAAAATATATGCTCATACCAACAGAATTAATGGAAATAAATATATATATTATATATAAATAATTAATAGTAAAATAAATCGGTATTTTCGAGAAAAAAAAATGTATAAATCGTTAAATAACTTAAATTAACTTAACTGAAATAAACTTTTAACTTGTTATTGCTCACCGCTCAGCCTTGACACGAAATTTATAAATTGGTTATTTTAATTTATATACCTAATAATAATCCATGACCGTCTTTGTGCGCCGGTAGTGACCGCAACCAAACAAATTGATTGTTTGACCAGAAACGTAATTTTCCCTCGGGGTAGATGCACTGGCTGGCGCGCGTTCCCGTATATTAGTCTCGTCGACGACTTAATTGATGAGCACATGGGAGGTTGTTTTTTTTCCGTTGAAACATGTACCGTCGAACATATATTTTATAACGGTGGGCTGCGATATACCAATATAGATAATACTGCAGGAATATACGCGGGAAATTAATGATGAGCACATTAGTGAAGAGAAAACCGGAATATTAAATTATCGTCTCAGTACATACGTATAATACGTATTAGGTATACAATTTATACCTACAACAACGATTGCTCAGTTAGAAATATAAGTGGTAAAACAAAACAAAAAATGACCAAACAAATATATGAACTATTGACAAAAAAGAACAAAAAAAAAATAAATACCCTCGACGAAAAATGGGTATTTTCTCAACTATATAATATCATCCTGCTATATACTACCGTCTTGCATTGTTCATATTATTATTGCCAATTTTAAGACTTTAATTTCTTTCTGTACATTTTATAGATAAAAAAAAAACAGTCAAGTGAAAATTAATGGTATAAACTCAACAATATATACTACCTACTATTTGTTCATTTTATCTCACGTGTATCTCAATGTACCTATTGTAATTCATAATATCAATAATATAAATAGTAGTATAAAATATGATGCATATTCACATACACGAGCTTATTCTGAATTAGAATATAAAATCATAAGTTGCTATTCAATAAAAGTTAAAATATTTTTTGAAAAAAAACAACTTTATTTTGTTAAAAAAATAATCGAACACTTAAAAATATTCAAAAAATGTTCGGTAATTGGCAAGTAATAGAATGATAAAGATAACTCTTTGTATTAAAGAATGACAAAACGTTGTGTGATAACATTATGAATTGGGTGTTAATTAATAACTTAAGAGGATGAGAGGCAACATTCTACTGCAGGATCCTAATCACTATACATATATTATGGTAAATTCAATCTTTTCAATTATTTAACTGGATAGAATATAAAATCGTGATAAGATTCTGGAGGATTATAGTACAGAATAAGTTAAATCGAAATGGATACCGATAATAATTAACAAAATGAATAAGATAAGAAAAAACGAATTCAATATAATCAACTTTATAATGTAACATACATTTGAAAATTGGCGCGAGACTACACACTGAGTTCCATTTTCAAAAATATATAGTATTTCAGTCGGCCCAAAAGCATCCATACTAATTGTCGTTTCACATTATTAATTGAATTGGGCCCGGAGAGTTGATTCGTCCAAATTTTATTATTATTTATAAACTATACTAATTACATACAATGTAAAAAAAAAAACAAATGTACCATCAAAAATTCGAATTATTCAATCTTCAAAACCGCGGCGTAAAAAGTCGAATTTCTAAAAAGAACACAAGCGCTTTCAATGCAAAAAAAAAAAATGGAGGAATTCACCATTATTAGAATCGTACGATTGTAGGAATTTTATACCGTCTATAACAATATTATATACTTGATAATAATTATTGTAAACAATTTAGAAATGTGTGAATAATTTATCCGTTAAACGATTTTCATTTTTCTCATAAGGCGCAGGGCCGTCCCGAAAGGGGTGGGCGGTGTCTCATCCCCCCCCTCCCCAACTTAGAAAACAGTCGGCAAAATTAAGTTCAAGTCGGTAAATATTTGACAATAAATTATTTTATGTTTTATATAATTGTTTTCACCCCTCTCCCACAAAAAAAAAAAAAAATCTTTCTTCCGGACGGCCCTCCGGAATCATCTCATCATATCACATAATATTATGTTATTATACCTATTATGCGTGTCGCACTTATTCGCGAAAAACGTTTCAGGATAATCGTGGTCGCGCCGACAATAATCGAAATTCTCGATCCGTTCGCGCGCGACGCCGCCAACGGCCGGTTCGTGAACGTACCGCCGCGGTCGCTGGAACGCATACCGGACATACTGCGGTCGCGGATCCGCAACCTCCACCGGTTTCCGCTCCGGGTGGTGATCAACGAACGGCCGCCGACGGTGGTGCCGACGGCCGACGGTGGCGCGTACATGGGCCAGGACGGCACGTTTGCCGCCGTGTTGGCCGCCCAAATGAACGCCACGCCGGTTTACCATTCCGAATGGTCCGGTAACGGGAAAATCACGTACGGGTACAGGCGCACCGCGAACGGCACGTACGGGACGTTCGCCGGCGTGATAGACGGCTGGGCCGACGTCTCCGTCAACGGACACTTTCTCAAGGACTACAACTGTTACATGGCCGAACTCACCAGACACGTGAGGCGACACACACGTTACGATTTCCAACGATTCGTTTCTATCGATGATTTCCCTTTCCCCTTCCCCTTCCCACCCACGGCCCAAATTCAAAAAAGTAAATAAAAAATAACAAATAAATAAATAAATGTACCCTTTGCTTTTACGCATAAAAAAAAAAAAAAAATGGTGTTTTAAATATAAATGACTATATTATAATGAGAGTGGTTTATTCGTCGTCATCGCACAGTTACATCTGAATACACCTCAACATCAACATTATCGGTGTTAATTTGAAGATTACGGTGAAACGAAATGATTGATTGGTGATATATAATATGGTATCAGTTCCACTGAGTCTCTTCCATTTTTTTTTTTTTTTAATCTGTTAATATTTGTGGCCATTACAATACAACGGGTCTAATTCTCTAATATACCTATTTAATGAGTTTTGAATGTCTTTTGGCTACGTTCACACAATTAAATTGAAATTCTCGACAATTGGAGTATTTGTAGTTAATCTTAAATGGTTGTTCAGTTTTGAAATTAAGCCATAGCATCTTTAACCATTCAATCTTCTCACTGGTCTCATCAAATTTTCTGTTAATAATTTGTTTTTCTAAACTCTTAGTCGAATAAAACTCATTCACTGATTGTGGTTTATGCAATTTTGGCATTTGATAAAAAAATTTTACTTATTTTGCCAGAAGTGATGGTTATGTGCCACTATCTATGAACAAAAATATTTTAGAGGGTTAAGTCGATTTGGCATCGACAAAACATTGACTGCTGAGTAATTTAACCAATAAAACGGTTTTTGAAAATTTGTGGTTTAGGCCATTCTGGTAACGATAGTCTCAAAATATTATTAGAAGACTCTTGCTCACCCCCCCCCCCAATTCAAGCACTATTTATTACTTAGAAATAACCGATTTATTAAAATGTCCATAAAGAAAAATTATTTAAAATAAAATGTATCGTATATTTTTTATGTACGGTTTATTTTTAATTTGAAAACGATATTTTCGCATCTAAAAATATTTTAAATCTGAACCGATTCATTAACGAAAATCTAAAGATACTAATTTTTAAGATATGCATAGTCATTTAGCTAGCTGTTGTTTTTAAAAACTTTCATTGGGGCATAAATACATAACACATGTTGAATTTAATCGACGGATACAATTCGATGATATGGGACACCACTCTTTCACAGTTTATATTATATCATATAATACTATCAAACCCGGTGCAGCTCGAGGGCATCGTGAAGAAATCACTATAAACAGAAATCATATAATTTATGGCTCGCTAAAATGTCTAAAAACGAGTTAATATTTGTTTTTGAATATTATAACATGCTCTAAACAATTTTCCATTTGAATATAGTAAACACATCTGACACGTCCATCGGTTAAAGCGCAATATATTATATCCTTACTTAATATATATATATATACATTTCGGGTGAATGGTTAAATTTGTACGGTAAAACGGTAAATATGAAACGTTTATAGAAAATATTTACAACGAATATTGTTTTTTCGTACACATTTATAAGGTCAAAATATTGTAAAAAAAATTACATATCAATATATTATTAAAAGAATAGACACATTATTAGTTGATATTTATGTCCACATAATTAGATACTGCAGTAACTCTATAAAATTATATGACAAATATAAAGAGGGAGATTCATAGGATATATAGAAAATATAACAAGAAAAATATTAAAAACCTTTCAAAAGTAAGCTTACCATAAAAATTCTTAAAAATGACTAAAAATGACTTAAAAAAAAAAAGACAAATTATTTTTATACACTAATATATTTTAGTACCTATTTCGTTGACGACTGAAATAATACTAAAGATGGGCAAATTAATAAAAAAAATGAACTAAAACTAGTTTTGTTAAATTAACCTAAAAGCCTCCCGTTAAAAGTTAACAAAAAATTATTTCAATTTGTTGTGTTTAAGGTTAAAATTGAAAAAAAATATTAACTTAATTCGGTTATAAAAAAATTTGCATTTAAAAGTAAAAATAGAATTTGAATCTTTAAGATTTTTAATAAAATGTAATACGTTTTCCAATATATGTTACTTTTATTTTATTTTTAATAAATATGTTAACTGATAAAAAGGCGCACGTATTTGTATTTTTTTTTTTTTTTATCACATCAAGATAAGATAAGATAAAACAAAATAAACCATAATTAAAATTTATTAAACACTATAGACAATATATTATGAAAAAATCAATCCAAATTTCGAGCCCTTAACAATAACAAATATTGAAAAATATAGCATTCATATCAAATGAGATACGACCAAATTGTAAAACACAAAGTGTACTTACATATATTTATATCACATCACATAAATCGAATTTGTACTTCATATAGTTCTATTATAGCCTAAGTTGTGCAAATAATCATACGATTTTGAATTTTAATATTATCCAGGGCCGGATCTAGAGTATTTGTCATTTGTCGCCCGGTTATTGAAGCGGTCTTTTAAAATTTTGATAAGAAACCAAAGGGTCATTCGTCAATTTTCTGCCAAAATTTTACTTAGAAAATTGGTAAATTAGCATAAACCAAAAATATCATCATAATTGTTTACTGTTCATAAATACTTTTTAAACACCCCTTAAATATACTCCCAGGGGTAACTACCACCCCCTAAGATCCAACACTCAGGACTCTACAAAAAAAAAAAAAATTGACAGACACATTAAGTATATGAATTTATGATCATAAACTAAAAAAAAGGTACTCTACTAAAGAAATGTACTTGCAATTATTGAACTGTTTAATTTTTGTTAATTAGGTATAATAGAAAAATAAAGTAAATCAAAATTTCTAAAGCAAAAAAAAATGTTTATGATCTACAAACTAAAGATTAATATAAAAGTTTCAGTCAATATAGGTAGCGAAAGGATTTTGCTCATCAGATAGGATACGGGTAGTAGATGTATTGAATTTGAAAGCAATAAAAAATTGTTTCTTTTGATAAAATAATTTTGAGTGAACCAGAGATCTATTTAGTAAGTTTTTTAGTTATTAAATTAAAATATCTTTAAATTGTATTTAGGTTAGGTATATTATATATACATTTTTAAAGCACAATATTTTTATTGTTGGCGAAAAAATTGTAAATATTAATTTTCTAATTAATATAGATTATTATAGATGCTTAACAATTTTATACATTAAACTATAATCTATAAATCAAGTCTTTCTTAAATATTTTTTAAAAGGTGTTTTAAAATTCTATTAAAAATATATTTATTAGAACAGTATGAATCTAGAACTAAAATTATATGTATACGCATTTTGAAATCCGAATCGTATACTTATAACTAGGACCCGGATGTTTATATCCTAAAAAAACCTATTCAAATGCTCTAATAAATGAATTTATGACCTAAAAAACACAAAAATGCCCATGGGAATTTTGTTTATAATCTAAAATCTAAAACATAAAAAAATATCTTTGAAATTGTTTAAATGATATACCTAATGTATTATATATTTATACGACGTATTATATATTTTTTGTTTGCAATTTTTCTCAAACTTTTTACGGTGTAATGTACATTTTTAAAACTAAAATTTATGCACAAATGTCAAATTGCATATATTACGTAAAATAATTGAAAAAATATATTACCTACGTAAAATAATAATAATAATAGCAAACTCATGATAAAAAACTTCGTAAAAAAAAACCAAATACTGCTAAAAAAAAAACAAAAAAAAATGGAAAATAAAAATTAGTTATTTAGATTCGTATGTTATGAATCATATTTTTAGCTAGAAAAGCATCACTGGAGACGTTCCACAAAAAAAAAAAATGCAAAATTTTTAATTCAAATTTCCTAATTTTCTGTGACAGATAACGAGTGATAAAGTGTGTTTGCTCGCGCCAAAAGCCGGTATCATTCCACCGGTGTTGACCGTGTTGATGAGCTTCCAGCGGGAAGTCTGGATGATGACCGCGGTCACATGCTTCATGGTCACTATCATATACTACGCGGCCACAGTATTAGACACACGCCAATCTGGTCCCACGGGATGCAATTTAGGGCTGGAAATATACAGGATATTTATCGGGGCGCCGACCAACAGGATATTCGCTTATTCTTGTCAAAGGATATTGACTTCGTTTTGTTTGATTTTCACTCTTGTCATCTTAAATGCATTCCAGGTAAATGTATGTCCATTTTATCAATATTACATATCACTTATACCGAAGTATCTCTTTAACTTTGAAATTTATATCGGAACATAACATTATTTATAATATATAAAAGCGTAAGTTGTCACAATTTGCTGATTAATTCATTTGCCTACCATACATAATAATAGTATGATACAGAGAACATGTTAATAACTGCATAACATTAATTTCAGGATGTAATACTTTCACTTATCCCTGTCGTACGCTTTGCCACCTCCAATAATGGTCATTCTCGATCTATCATTTTCAAATCCTCAAGAATCACATCCATCTATTGTATTCTGGTCCTTCCTTCCTAAGCGGTCCTTCTTATTTAATTTTTCGGTGAACACCTCCTGTAGCTGCTTTAATAACCATCCATTCTTTATATACAAGACCAAACCACCCGAGACACGTCTGCTTTTGACGTCCCACAGCGTATTCGGTTTATTGTATCATTTCTGTAGCTTTTCGGGTTTTCCCTATCCTCAAAACTGTTTGTTCCCAAGTATAACCGCTAATATTGGTGAACAATGTTCTACATTTGTACCATGGTTAACACATCATTAATCGTTTTGATAATTGATTTGGTGAAACATATCGCACACAGGGTTCGCTGGTGACATTCTTGAGTACACCGTTGCACTATCCCGATATCAATACGTTTACGGACCTACAACAGTCGGATTTGCCAATTCGGACATCCAGCATCAGCTTCAAGGAAATATTGACCGGGGACCCGAATTTGAAATCTCTCGCTTACCGTTTGGAACAATGGGCTAATGAAGAGGATATCCACTATTCGGACGGCCGTTTTGCCGGATTTCAACGGGTCAACGTATTCAGTTTGGGACATTTTAAAGATGTTTTGTTCATAGCCAACAAAAATAATACCCGAGTACTTCATACGATGAACGAGTGTCTGATATCGTACTTCATATCGTACGTGATTCACAGGTATAATAATATAGCGTACAGGTGATAAAACCGTATATATATATATATATAAAAAAAAAAAAAAAAATACTCTGGGAACGACTGGTTTCTTTGGAATTTTACGTACGAATGTTAATGGTGTCGTTTTTTTATTATATACAATATATATATATATTAATTTTTTTTTATAGGAATTCGCCGTACAAAAGAAGAATAAATATCCTGCTGTCGTGGATCGATCAGGCCGGCCTGGTGATCAAGTGGAACAGCGATGTTTCCAAGTACATATTTGATAAATACAAGCCGATCAATCCCAAAGACTACAAGTCTTCTAAAGTGTTTTCCGTCAGAGATCTCGAAATAGCATTCATCGTGTTATCGTACGGACTTGCCTTGAGCATCGTCGTATTCGTCGTTGAACTTTTGATGCACAAATCGCCGAAAAAACCCACTGCTGCACCACACCCTCCTCATCTGCCGTTTTTACATTGATACGCTTCGTCATAAATTAACATTGAAAACAATAACGAATACTATATCGATTTCCACGTTTTTAAAATGTATTATTTTCATCTAAACCTTATTTCAAAAAGTAACGTGAAATGTGAAACATTTTAATTTATAATTTAAAAACGAAAAACCGATAACATATGATAAACATGAAACTACTATTATGATAGAATCTAATAAAATATTCAATACACATATTTCGCGTTATATGTATACCTGAAAAGCATAACCTTGACCGTTTAACGCTAAAATCAACAGTATAAATTATTAATGTCTATAAAACACGTTACCTATATTATATTTTCGCGACTAACCGAAATATTAGCTCACACAAGTCCAAAAAAATACAAGATTCGATACTAAAATAACGCACTAAAAAATTATTAAAATACACAAATATATATATATATATATATATTATTAATGTTTTACGAACAGATTTCAGACAATTACTATACCTACTCTGCCTTTCTTTTTTTCTCCGAATCTGCTGGACATATTTTTAATTGGTCGAGAAATATAGTATTATACTGCCCCGCGGCTCTCCAACAGCAGTTTGGTAAGAAATAATATATTGTACAAAGTGTTTAACGCGTGAATGGGTGCAAACAAAAATCGAAAAATAATTGCTTTCGTCGGTTATACGAATGATGAAACACGCGTATTTACATTACGCTGTGACTACACGACATACGCGTATAGTGAGACTATAATATGCATATTACATAATTATCCCTATTATTAAGTACAGGTATAGGTAATTATGAAAAATCGCTCTAAGTTCGAGTCAGCCGAGGGTCGTTTAGGCAGTGCAAAGCCATACACACTGTGTGTACTGATATACTATATACGGATATATTTTGCCCGTAAAAATAATATAATATGTGTCTTTACGAAAATTTTGCGTACAACATCTGTGTATATACTCGTAAATGTCCGTGATTTCATCATGGTTTTCGTCTTGTCGATATACCAATGCCATACCGATTGAATACGTTTTAAAATACTCAAAATAGCTTTGTATATACGCATACTATATATATATATATATGTATATAAATAGGTATGTCAGCAACTCTTTGATAAAATGGCTGCCGCCTTGCTTCTTATCAGTACATTTATTATCGATTAACCGTATACTTGTTACGGAATAGAGTAAATATTAACAAACATAATATTACGTACTAAAATTTAATAAAATTTAATATAAATAAATAAAATATCAGTTAATCAAATTTAGTTGTTTTTTTTTTTTCGTTTATCTTTTGTATGTGTATGTGTGTCCATAATTTTCTTGTTGAGGTTATATTTTAATCTAATATAGGTTCTAATATTCTAATACGAATTCAGATTGTTTGAATTATCTTGTGATCATTTTTCGACCAATGAGAAGTGAAGCATGCCATACGCCATATTTTTGCGCAGAAAATCATCAAAATGAAATTGTTGCAGTCATACCTCTTTATTTTGTTATGTGCATACTGCAAGACTGGGCGTTATCGAATTAAAAAGTCTGAGTAGAGTTAAAAATCCAATATTAATTATATAGGTAAGTATTATACCTATACAGAATTATCTTTCAATTGTTTATATATGTCTTGTCTAAATCAAAAACTATTTATATTTTAAACAAAAATTTTAATAATTTGATAAAATGTATCTAAATATCTTTCGTGTTCGTTAAAATATTTTACTTGAAATCAGCGTAAATAACTTAATTAAAACTAGTTTTTTTCCTTTTTAAAAATTGATAAATAAAATAAAACTGCGCATCAATCGATATACCGCGAACACAAATATTTGGATAATATTTTATTGTTCTTTAAATTGTCGTTACACAATAATGAATATTGAATATAGTTATGCAATAATAATAGTAATAATGAGTTCGGATTTATTTTCCGAAAAATTCATGAACTACACTTTTAAAAAATCGCAAAAAAATAGCGTTGAATATGCTTGAAAATATTTGGAATACTTTTTACGAAATATTCCAAATACTTTAGAATATTATTATCATAAAGTATTCGAATACAATATATTATGAATACTTTTATTGGAAGTATTCGTTAATGTGTATACGAAATACTTTTAAAAAGTAAGTATTTAACCAAAGTCTGTTTATAACATAAATATGCAGTTATTCACGGTAAAAACGAGAAACTGGGGCCGCAAAGACATTTGAAATATTTGTACATGACAACATGAAAAATACAATTTCAGCGGTTCTCATTGAAGATAAAAGAAAACCAATAACGAAAGAATATTAAATTGTATAAAAAATAATTTTTAAATAGGTACCTAGTTTATTTTCAAAATAAAGTTAAAAAATAAACCAAAATATAATATAAATTGTTATATTCGCAAATTTCGGAAATTTTATCTTATAATATATGAATTAAAAACCTAAAATTTTTGAAATATTTACATACCTGTATGAATATTTTATTAAAAAGTATGCTAAAATATGAAAAATAAAAATGTATTTTTAATCTCCAGTAGATTGGATATCTATTTCACTTATAGCTATCTTTTAATTTATAAGTTATAACCAAATAAATATGCAAAATCCTGCAAAATCCTAACCCTATTGGCTTATAACTATCTCCAAAAAATAATACTACTTGTACGAGAATTAGACGTATCAGAGGCACTAATGCCCATAACTCAATTATAAAATTATATAAATAATCATAATTACCTACACCTTTAAGCTGAGTTTGTGGTTGTGTAGGGTACAGTATACATTTTTTGTTTTTTAAATTAAATTAATTACAATTTTTCTTTTTAAATAGACTTAATACTACTAAGTTATAAACATTGATTTATTTCATTAAATAATACAATATTGATACATTTCTTAATGTTAGTATTATCATTTAGAATACTTTTTTTTAGATAAATTGGCAGAGTTAAAATTTACAGGACCCAAATAATTAACGAACTCTTGACCAAAACTTGTATTAGACATATTATTATATCAAATAATCTTTTTTTCCCTCGAAATTTTATTATTCTGTTTATAAAAGAAAAAATTAGACTTTTTATATACAAACATTATTGCGTTTTATTTTTGTAATGCAAATCAAGCGGAAGTACGTTAAATTCTTTATAGTTTGAATAGGTATAAACTCAATGAGATTATTCTTCTTTAAACATATACGAATTTTACAATTTTGTTGTACTCTTATTGGGTTAAGAACATTTTTAGAGGCACCCCCCCCCCAAATTACAATACCATATTGAATTATAGATTGGTTAAAGAAAGATAAACTATATTCTTAAAGCATGAGGTGAAATTATATATTTTAATTTATGAAATTTAAGTATTATAGAACGCAATCTAACAATTAAACTATTTATATGAAAATTCCATTGGTTACAATCAAATACGAGTCCTAAATATTTTATCCTTTTGACTAGGCACCTATATTAATTTTCGGATAATTACAGTTTGATGTGTTTGGACACTTATGTTTAGTAATTTCTTCAAACGGAGGTGAAATATTATTTATTGAAAAAATCATAAACATTGTTTTGGTAAAGTTTAGTGATAGCTTTTAATATTTAACTATTTTATTACTCTATTAAAATTTTATTCTATTTTCTGTCTTAGACTTCCCCAATTTGAACCAGAGAATAACAAATATGTATTATCCACATACCCAATAATTTGCCCGTCGATATTCATATCACACTGACTATTTATACAATAGTATATATAATAAACAAGATAGGACTTAAGACACTTCCTTGAGGTACACCATGCAGAACTTCATTTTCCTGACCTAAAACACCATTGACATTAGTAATTTGTTTCCTCTTGTTAAGGTAACTTTTAAACCAACTTAAACAAATTCCACTTATATGGTAACTACTGAGAACCTTAAATAATAAACAATTTGTAAGCTTAAACCAAATCTAAAGATATATTTAAAGCTTTTTCTCATTTTTCGAGTGCTGTTAATAAAAATCCTGTAACTGCATTATAAAGCATCTTTAGAACTTCTTCTAGGTCTAAAACCATATTAATGTTTTGATAGGAGATTATTATTTTCTAAGTAATTTATCAAACAAGCATTAAAATTTTTTGAAAAGTTACTCAACATAGAAATTGGTTGGTAATTGCTCATATTTTCTTTATCACCACCTTTATGGAGAGATTTAATTATTGCTATTTTTAATTTATCTGGAAAATTTTGCAGAATTACATTGAATATGTATGTTAATGGAATTATTATATAAGATGCTAATTTTAACATAAATTTTATTGAAAACACAAGCCACATATCGTCTTCAAAATTATTTATTATATTCCTGACTTCAATTGAATTTATTTTGAATGAGAAATATTTATCAAAATTAAATCGAACGTTTTTGATAACAACAATATTGACTGATTGAAGGTTAATTTTAGTTTAAGTTAATTTAACTGAACTAACATGAGCATTAATTAAATTTTTCATTAACTTTCCATTTTTTTCTAATCCATATAAAGTATTCTAAATGTCTATAAAGTATAACGTATATTATATTGTACTGTAATACTAGATTATATACTAGATTCGACCGATTTGATTGTGCAATTAATTATTGTTTGATTCGCGTTTACAAGAACGCTCGCCTAAAAATATCATAAATAATCAAACTCGTTGGACTGTCGTGGTGAACATATATTATATACTACTATACTCGCATTGTATATACGTATATATATATACTCATACGTATTACAATATATTATCTTTTTTATTATATTGAAAAAAATCTTTAGCTGTGGTACTTACATCTATATCTTTACCCGTAGATCGCTGTAATAAATTTCTTTGCCGGGCGCGCGAGAGCACGCGACGTAGGTTTTCAAAAGCGCGCACACTATATATAGCATTTTCACGCGCACCGAGATAATAATAATGATAAGAATAATAATGGAAATGATAATTATATGGTATAAACCAGCCGGTGTATACTTACACGACTGTGCATTATCAATAGTGTGTGCGCAAAACAATGCACCTGTAGCTGAGCAAAAAAAAATCATTCCACTGCACCCAAAAACAAAACGCTTAATTGAAAGCGTTTTTTCAAAAAAAAAATTTATATTCTCACAATAAAATATAATATTTAATGTCCACGATTGTATTTTTTACTGTACGAAAATGATCTGATATTTATTTTTTACTTAACGAAAATAAGGATCGTTAAAACATGAAGTGCCCGACTACCTTATAAATATTATAAATGTTAGGTACTTAAATGTTTTAATATGAAATAAAACCACAAATATAATATTATTTTTAGTAGGTACATTATCTTATTGATTTTACAGAATAAAAATTTAACTCTGGCAAATAAATGCTTATTTTAATATAGGTATGCAATATAAAAACATATAAAATATGTATAATAAACACACAAGCAATCTCCGAAAAATACCCAATCCAAGAGGATGAGATACACATATTTGTTGTCTCCGTCTAATCAACTGTATATGAAATTTACGTTCAGCATTTCTATCACAAATTTATCATTTTTAATATTAGAGTAAATTAACATATTACCAAATTTATAGACGAAATCATTATCCATGCTTTGTCGACCATTTTTTTTACATATTTTTAATTTTAAAGAAAAATATGTATATATTTAATTCATTGGGATTTTTAAAAATAGTTGTATATATTTTAAAAATTTGTAAAAAAGCATCAAAAAAGTATAGACAATCTTAGCATAGATGATCTCGTCTATAAGTTTGGTAATACGTCAATTTATTCTAATATTAAAAATGAGAAAGTTGTGATAGAAATACTGAACGTAAATTTCGTATATTAACAGTTGATTAGACGCAGACAATAAATACGGGTATTACGGCCTTTTAAATAAAGTCTGAATTGAATGATATTGAAAATTAAGTATAAATAGTAAATCTACGAACTAGGTAACTAATATAGTTGATTATATTAGTAATTTATAGTTAATAATACTTTTATTTGCCATTATAGTTAATGGCAATAATATAAATATTGTATAGGCATATTATATTTTATATATAATCAAGGCTGGGCAATTCAACGATATTTTAAACTTGTCAAGTTAAATAATTAAGTTAAATTTGAAACAAATTTTTGAACTAGAATTGAGTTATGAATGAAAATGTTTTCTTAATATTTTAAGTTTATCAATATTCTATAACTACAATATCTATAAAAATATATATATTCTCTAATTATGTGGCATATCATATCAATTTGTATACAATTCATATAAATATATTTTTATATTTACTACGGAATTTTGTATTTACAATATAATATATTTACTGGTTTCAGAACAAAAATTTGATTTTCACTCCAATAATTTGAAATTAACTGAAAAATAATTGAACGTAATTAGTTTGTTATATAAGTTAATTACTAATTATAACTTGTTAAATTAAAGCGGTTAAATTGTAATTTTTTTTTAATTAACTCGTTAAGTTAAAAGGTTAAAAATTATTTTACTAAAGACAAACTAACTATTAATTTATTTAAAATATAATTATTTACGGATCAATTTGTTTTCTTAAAATTATACTAATATAGTATTAAAGTAATAACTTATGATTATTTCATTGTAATTTATTCGATATTTTATTTAAATCTGTTATTTATTAATGGACTTATGAAACCTATACAATTATACCTCATAAAATCGTCCATGTTGGTATGGTGATATAATACGCGATGGAATGAAAATTTTAACTCGTTTAGTTTTAAAAAAGATGAATAACTTCTTAACGACAGTTTATGCCCACTATTTGGCATACCTACATGAATATGTTTTTTTATATTGATTATGTGATAGGTAATATGGTTTAAGCACGATGTGTTCTAATCGATTCGTACAGTTACCTGCAGCTACTAATAGGTATAAATATATACCTATGTGTTAGAAAATCAATCGAGTTTGATAGGTATAATAAAAAGACGCCAGTTATAAATAAGAAAAATGAAAAGTAATTTACACTTAACACGAAATATGATTAATAAAATTCTATAACATTAAACATAATCATATTGCCTCCAGAATATAATATTATTATTATTATTATGTGCATATAAATATAAAATAAAATATAATAATAATAAAAAACCACTTTGATTTCAAATTAACGTTTGGCGTTTTATATAATATATAGTGTACTTACGTCGTTATAGGTAACTTATAACATACGTTGCGCCAATATTTACGTGATTATAATATTTTATTTAAGAAATATTCTTATATATTTTACACTGCACGCGCATGGCTATATAGAATAATTATTAATAATAATTTAGAGTTTGATCAAATTGCGCTGATACGGTTGATTTCGTGCAATATAATGGATATTATTAAAATAAATTACACTCCGATCCTATCATAATAAGATCATTTTTTGTTTTAGATCATTATTATTATGTTTTTTTTTTTTTTTTTTTTGTTCGCCAACTCGTTTAAATGTCGTAACACACAATATAGCCTGTAATATCAACCTTATTAATATTAATACCTACTTAGTTGACCCAATTGGTTTTTTTGTTTTTTCGTTTCTATTTTTTTATTTTTTATTTATTTATTTATTTTTTTTTAATTAGTCATATTCATGATTAGGTATAATATACATGACATATACGTGGTTGCACGCCCTGCTAGTATATATATAATATGTATAATATATGTATATATTATTTATGTACGCGCATAACTTATTCGTATATAAAACCGAACATGTCCAACAGAATGGGTGGGCCCCCCTGACAAGAGCAATAATAATAAAAATAATAATAAAAAAATCTCCATCGGCCCGTACAGTACCGGACAACGCGATACGATCGTGTACGACAATGTCGTTTTTCTTGCCCGACACCGTCGCGTGGTTGTCCTGGCACACGACAATTATATATTGGCATGTGTCCCCGCGGAGACACGGTCGCTATCAATTTTCTTATCGTACGGTATCTGACGGGAAAATATACGTTAGATACGTAGTCCTATGTAAACCGTATACGAAAATAATGAAATATTATTCGAATTTGAAACGCGACGATATATTATAATATAGTGTGATATTATTATTTTAGATTTGACGAAAAAGTCAAATCGTTATTGCGAAAATACATGTTAAAAATTCAATCATAGTGTTCGATAAAAACGATTCTAAACCAAGTTCTGTAGAATATTCAATGTTATGTGTTTCTTATAAATACAATTTTCCACTACACTTTGTACAGTGTACTATATTGTACTATATGTATATAGTATACTTCCACTATATACTCGAAACTGCTGGGAAAATCAAAAATACGCACGTTGTAAAAAACGTTTAATATTATTTATACGAACGTGTGGGAGAAGACGAAGTCATTCTTACAACAATTCATTTTTTTTTTCAAATTAACGAAATTACATTTTCTTTTACAGACAATAATTTATTGATATCAATAGTCCAGTAAATCCGAATATCGGTGAAACCCATATACCAAGATTTTACCACTGCTCTTAGTAGACAATGTCAAAATATCGAACTTACATCCTAAAAAGAACACCTGTCAACAATGATATAAATAAAACAAGTATAAATCGAATTAAAAACTACAATTAATTAAAATGATATATTAGTATATTTGTACAAATTATATTGGAACTTAATTTGTAAGACAGGACAATAACGTATTTAATAATTAAAATTAAGTTTTGAGAGTTCACTTAAAGTAAATTATTAACTTACGATTATATATAAGTTCCTATTTTACTATGTTATACAGCTAAAGGGTTAATTTCAGATAAACATAATTATTTGGAGTATAATAATATTATTTTTAAAAAGTATCCAATATTTCTTGAAACTTAATTTATAATTTTTACGTTTCTCGGGAAATATTGAGTTTTATTAATTATCGGTTCACTTGTCGTGATCATTCAGATATTTTGTAATTATTTTGAATTTGCTAATTCGTATACATACATATATATATAGTTTTAATTTTGCACAGTTATTTTCAACTATATATTATGTTATATACAATGACTGAAATATATTTTTATTTTTATCTTTCATAAAAAAAAAAACAAATACATTTTAAATTAAAGAAATTTTCTCCATTTAGGGAGAATATATGTCATGGAGTTTGTTTTTTTCTGTTTCTAAAATTATATACGAACCTAATTTTTATATTCACTATTATTACATTATTATATAGAGTGATTTAAAGACCAAAAAGTACATTGTCAACCTTATTAATTGTATACCTATATATATAATATGTACTTACGCCTTTCGCCTGAAATATTTGATAAAACTTTTGCAAGCTTATAGGTTGATCACCGCACAGGACATAAGCTACGCTTTCTAATTGTTCCGCTAAATCTCCTTGTTTTTCTTCCCTGTCGATAAAATCAAATAAGCGTATTATTATCGTATTATTATTATTTATTTATTATAATTATGATAAAAGTCAAGACTTTAATGTCGGGTTTACACTAGGCCGACAAAATATTATATAGCAACAAATCGTAAACTTTTCGTTTTTACATCTAAAAAATAAAATAGGAACATTTAGGAGAGAAAATTTACAATAGTCAATACGTCGTATAATATCATCTATATAAATATATACATAAAATACAATTTGTTGCATCAACACCTGTTTACAGCAAGTGAACGAGTGACCGAAAACAAAAACAAAACAGAAACCATCTAATGTTTACCATTTTCTTAACGAACATAAAAACATCTCTAGAAACACGAACGTTGTGTCGCCAGTTTGGATAATGTGGTCAAATTGTTTCGTTTTGTTTTCCGTTTGTCACAGACTTGTCGGATAACACAATTTTGCTGTTTTTGTTACCTTAGTGTAAACAAAATATAATATTATTATGAACGAAAACAGAACTGGAAGAATTAATTTTTTTTTAATTCGTATCGATTCAAATGTTTTGAATGCAATGAAGATGCGAATTATTCGGAATTAGTTCATGTCCAAAATACAGTTCATAAAGATTTTTTTTTTAATTGGACATGAAAAATTGATAATTTTTCAAAATGTATTTCCTAATTCACAATGTGAACGTGATTGTATAATATTATAATTTAATGGTGTATAAACATTAAACACTATATTATATCTTATATTATGTTCTCATCGATAATAAGGAGCACCGGTGGCGTGACCACGTTGTACAAAAGCAGACTGTCGCATCGGCGTGGCGCGGTATGATGGAAGTTCTATTTTAAGTGAGGTTAGGCTAGGTACGGTATATAAATTATGTATAATGTATGATATTATAGATACGGGAGTTTTGCCGACCCAACCCGATCAAAAGTAAGATAAGGACTGCTATCGAAATTTTATATTGTATTTTCAACTATTTTTTGTTTTGCTTTTTAATTCCAAAACAAAAGAAACCTGTTCTGTATAGTCTGAGGTGTCATATTATTTTGTTGTTTATGGACTCGTGTTAATGATTACAACGTGGCAGCCGCGGTGGCCGATGAGACGCGTTGTCGGCCGGGCACGCCATTTAAAACTAGGCATAATATTATAATAATATACAATATTATTATACCTAATCTTGAGGCTAAAATAAACCGGTAATATATGTTTAGACGTGTACTTCGAGACGGATCAAATATTTTTTTGTCCATTTTTGACTATGCAGTTACCTATGTTATTATTATACTTATTATATACATGTATGGTATCTTGCAGGTAGAGCGTATATTACCTCTATCGTGAGTTTATTCTAGAGTTTGTGGATGTCCGTGAACTTAGTGGCCTGCAACGTGTAACATATTTTTTCAAACCTTTTCCAATTGGTAAATATCAAACCATATGGAAGATTATTGGACCATTATAAAAATATTTTGAACGTTCATTAAAAAATATTCAAGTAATATTTTAAAAACGCTACAAACTCCGCGCTACAACTATCATCCTGCATTGATAAGTGCGTCATCAACTGCCAACTATTTCTAACACTTTGAAAACTATACAACCATGTACATTTAAGTTTGTCGAGCATCGTTAGAAAGGTCTATTGTTGGAACATAGTTTATTTTATATGCATTTTTGATAGTGCATCGTAAACACTACGTCAACAACTAACTCTTCTTTCTATCATTTCAAAAATTCATATAAAATAAACTAGGTTCTAACAAACCGCGAAACCATTATGACAATATTCAACGAATCTAAATACATTTGTAATTTGGGTACTTGTGAATAATTTATGTAGATAAAATATATCCGATATCCGCCAAAAAATTGCTTTTTTTATAAGTAAAGTATTCAATAATAGATACTTATAATGAAAATTAATTTGTGTGTATATGAATTTTATTTTATTATTTTAAAACCTAAATACAAATCGTAGGGTACCTATTTTCATACTGTTGGAAAAAATGTCACCGTTAATATGAAGTTAGTGTCATTTTTAAAAAATTGCTTATTGTAAGTTAAAAGTTATAACTGTCATTGATTAAAGGTTCAAAAGACTTTTTGAATGTTCCAAAATTTTCCAACAAAGTTTTCAATTAATGTTCCGACCATTTTGAACGAATTTTTATAATGCTCCGAGAATTTCTAAAAAAAACTTATTGGATTTAAAAAATATCTGTTACACGACGTTGACCGTTAAGTTTACAGACGTTAATATTTGTGGTACGCATATTATAAAACGTTTTAAGAATTTAAGGGTCTTCGACCGTAGATTTTTCAAAGCGCTAAAATGGTCTTGGCATTTCCATAAATTGGCCGTGTTAAACTTGTTCAATTTTAATTTTGAAAAAAGTTCTGAATTCGTTATTATATTTTCTATGTTTTAACCAGATGATTTTTTTAAATAAATGACAAACAATTAAATAATGTTATCATTAATTTGAAACCACCATAAAAATCTTTATATTGATTTAATTTTAAATCCGTCTGGTAGAAACACAGTTTAGCAACTCACCTTTAATTTTTCTAAGATATGTTTTTTGTCTAAACTTATCCAGAAACCTACAATTATGGAAATGCGTGAGCATGTTTATTAGAAAATATCGTGATTACATAGCAATGAAAAGTAGTATGGGTATGAGGATATATTTAGATTAATTTTAAAATGTACTTAAATATTTTTAAATTCTTAGATTTTTATTTTTCCTAAAATTACTTAAAAATTGCCTATACTGAACTCCTTAAAAACGGCCGGTGTCGAAGCCCCTTAAGGAAAAAATATATTATTTTTGATGTACCTAATCTAACGGGACACTGTCAATTTAATATTCTCATTAATTATTTTTATGTTTCACGCATTGTAATTTTTTGTATTTTATTTAATTTTATGGGTATAAATTATAAAATTTATAAAACTAATTTTTCTAGATTCATGTCACAGATTTACATATACATATGATACTTTCTTAAGGTGTGCCAGCAGATCTAAGCTGAATACACTAATATTTATAAGAAAATATTTTGTTTTTCGTACAAAATTAAATATTTTATAATAAAATTAATTTAATTTATAATATTTATCTTGATAACTATTGGTTGACTTATTTAAATTTACCGCTGTTTCATATTATAATATAACAAGCCATCGTCATAGAATACGATGTCATCATGAGTTCCTGGTAGACATGTAGGTATGAATAGGCGTATTTACGCGATTAACCAAATTGGCTGATTTAAATTTCATATGATATAATCAACATAAAAATTATCACAAAATATTATCACAGCTAAATATCATGACATCATGGGTTCCTGGTATCCACGGAGGCCATGTTGATGTGAGGGAAAACATATAGTTTCAATAGGTTGATAGTAGTTCATGGGTTGATCGCTACCCGACCACTAATAGATAACGGTATCATTTTATAAATTGATAACATTTCTACGGAAAGTATATTATATTGTTGATATTCAATTTTTTTTTAGATTATGATTCACTATCTAAGGTTTGGTTGATAAACCTCCGGTAGAACTGGTATGTTCCGGTCTGTTTCATAATCATGTAAGCAAGTGAACCACGCTGTCTTTTTCATAGTGACGTCATTCGTAAAATATATTCGGCGGCGGTACAATGGTATATTATACCGTGTTCTTATACTAAATATATTTTCTGTAATATATGTTAATTAGAGTTAAACTTAAACTGCGGAACTTAATAAAATAAATAATATTAAACGCATCATTACTAAATAATCACTAATTATTAAATTTAAATTGCAATAGTAATCATTTATAATACGTTTTCTAAAAGTTTTGCTATTATTATAGATAAGTAGGTATACAAAATAAGTCATTTACTCTATAATATTATTATTTATATCCCAAAGACCCTAATAATTGTATAAATTGCCCACGATGCGTATGAAAATCATTTGGTTAAAATGATAACTTTTAATGAGGACGTCATACACCCAATTTTTAAGGGGTTTTGTATAGGAAATATTTAGGAAATTTTAAGAAAAATGAAAATTCTTGTGTCTTGTGTTAATACCATTTTTATTGTTGTAGGTAAAAGTGCGATATTTGTTAAAAAAAAAAAAAAAAAACATGTTTACGCATTTTGCATTTTTAACAACTTTAGAATATCGTAGAATGATGAAATAAAAATAAATTATAAGAAACAAAATTATCTACCGACCTAAGCTTTTTGATATGTGAAGTTTTATACGTTTTATGAGTTGTTAAAAAATCAATTTATTTGATTTTTTTAAATAATTATAAATTAAAAATAGGCTAGGTACGTAAATCGCTGGATAATATTATTAGCTATAATTTGTTTTTTGTTTCGTATTTCTAAGTTAATAAAAATGAAAAATGCTATTGCAAGCTTTTCATTGAACATTTGTAGGTACGATGTTCTTTTAAAGACCGGATTTCCATGCACTTGTAAATATAAATTATGCATGCAAAAGAATGCACGCATAAATTTAAAAATAAAAAATAAAATTAAAAAAATACAAAATGTAGTATAAACTATAAATTGCAATTATTTTTTGTTTAGGTACCTTTTAATTGAGTATTAGCACCTATAACATTAACGATAAAAAGCAAAGAAAAACAAGAAAATAATATAATATAAACATTAAAAAGTTACACAAAATTTTTTAATGATTATCAGAAAAAAAAACAAGTTACAATAATAATATGTAAACTTTCACAACCAAAAAAGGATGATAATCCTAGTATAATATATTAAATAATAAAATATCTATACAACTATGAAATCGAATTTGAAATGAAATAAAATAAATACATATTATTTAATTACGCCCATAAAATGCAAAATTATGATGTCAGTATTTTATCGATCAAATTGTTGCAGTTCGTTCGAGATCGAGGTTTAGGAAAACTCATCAGAGATTTATTGAATAAAATAAATAAATTTCCAACACTTGATTGTTAGTAATTAATATTAATTTATTAACACATTAAACAGATATTAAACACACATAATTTGAAAATATTACAAGTCCAAAAATCTTAAGTACAAAGAATACAGCACATTCGCTCGGGAGGTCACGGATATAGTATGTACGTAAAATTCGGAAATGCGACTCGCGGGGTGATGCCCGATCGCGTCGAGTGCCTGGGCCGTCTGAAATTAATCCGTGTTGGACTTACTTATATAATAACCTTCCTCAATGAGAACCGGCGTAGACCCCCAAAGTCCATTAAATTAATAGGTTGGGCCGAAATCTCGAAAACGCACGTACTCACGTTTTCGAATAATCGTTGTTTTGGATACTATCGACCCCCTTTTATGGTCATTTACGATCTTCGAGGGCTGGGCCCATATGCTAGTTTATGGTCACACGTGACTTTGCTCGCTCGGAAATTCTAAGTATTTGTTTATCGGTGGTTTAACTTATTATTTGAAAACATATTTTTCGTACATTTTACTTCTCCGTAACAAAATAATGGTTTAGGAAAATTCAATGACTGCATGTATTTAATGTAGAAAATAGCATTGTGCATTTTATGCGAAACTTTAGGGTCAAAGTGGTAGTGCACTAGGGTTGATATAGTGCTAAGAGGAGAGTCCTGAGACATTGAATGGCAGACTTGAAAAGTGGAGGGAAGCTCTTGAATGTAATGGACTAAGGATTAGTAGGAGACAACAAAACAATTGATTTATAGTCATCCCGTTACATTTTAAATTAATTAATTGCGATTTGTTTTAACTTATTGAGTGTTATTTAAATAATTAACAGGATCAATCAGCAATCAATCGTTTGTGGTGTAGAATAATAATCTTTTGGAGAATATTTTCAAGCATATGATCAAGAATATTTTCCAAGCACAATCATTTTCGAGCATTTTTAAAGTAGGTATTTATAAAATAAGTTGATGGTAATAAAAGATAATAAATATATATATATTTTCTCTTTAAAAAAATATATTAATCATTAATATTATAATACTATAAGTTACAACAGAATTTATCATCAAATGTATAATGCATTTCGAATGTATAATGTATTAATAATTGCAATAAAAAAAATGGAAGCTCGACATATTGTGAACTTGAAATATTATTATGTCAGGTAGAGGCTTGTCTTAACTCTCGCCCGCTCACACCATTAAGTAGTGATCCTCTGGATTTAGATCCACTTACACCAGCATATTTTTGTCATTGGAGGTTCTATACATTTTCATCCAGAGCCAGATTTATTAGAATAAGAACCCTAATTGGTTACGAAAATGGTGTGCAGAAGTTTTGGAAAAGATGGTATCTTGAATATCTTCTACAACTACAAGTTCGTGGCAAATGGACATCAAGTTGTAAGATGTTGGAAGTCAACGATTTAGTTATGGTAAAAGAGGATAACATGCCACCAGCCAAATGGAAAACAAATAACAAAAATGCATCCAGGTTGTGATGGCAAGATCCGAGTAGCGACTATTCGTTTAGCCAATGGAAATGAAAATAAACGCCCAGTTGTAAAATTGTGTCGCCTCCCAGTGGAAGAAAAAACTAGTAATAAGGATAGTCAGCCAACTGAAGAAAACAAGGAAACGGTTGAAACCTTATAGTCTCCATATCTACTAAAATAATTATCCTAGTCTTAAAATTTTCACTAAATACCTACATTTATACAACATTGATGTAAAAAATATTTGAAAATTATTTTAAATGTTGAGCTATTTATAGAAATTTTAAATTTCAAGATATTTAGGTTATCAAAGAAAATTCATTTTAAGATTCAGATCTTAAAATTTAATTTAAAGTCGTATGTTAATCCAACTATATTCAAAAAATTATGAAAATTGTTAGTTTTTTTTATTATCATTTAAAATTTCTCGACAAAACGATAGATTTTGATAAAAAAAAAAATGTATTTAGTACATTATAAAATTTGTTTAAATTTTAATAAAATTACATTTATAAAATTTAATACAAATTTAGTATTATGTTAGTCGTACATTATACCTCACAAAATTGTAATTCCCGAATAATGCGAGTTTAGCTTCTGAACAGCAAGAGAAAAAAATACGTCGCATTAATTTGAATGCTATTTTAATTTTTAACGAAGCTAATCAATGTTTCAACGATAGAAAGTAAAATTCAAGTACAATTTAATAACAACGAAAAATAAATAAATACACTGAAATACGAAAATATTAATATTACATTCAACGTGTATTTTATACTTTTTATTGGGTTTGGCACTAAAATAATAAATAAAAATCTAATTAAATTTATCAATTATATATTTTGCTGGCTTTTTGTCGTTAAATACGACAAAATGTATTTATTATTTATTTATTTATTTATTTATTATTTTTTATTTATGTAATTTATGTCGTATATTGTAAATAATAGTTGTAGATGGAAATGATGTTGGTAGTATAGTAAAGTGGCTTTTGGTCGCGCTTCCACTTTTATAGGATAGATAATATATCTCTTGGAAGAGAATGGGGAAATTCCGGTCATCTAAGCATATATTCAAATATCTCTAGAAATAAAAAAGCCCTGCAAAAATGTTGCTACTAACTCAGAATGAAATAATGATATTGTATAGATTACATAATATATCAATATTTCAAGTTCATATTGTCAATGGTTATTTTTTTAAAATACTATTAAAAAAAAAAAAGGAAAATGACCGGTATTTCCCCTTTCTTCAGAATAATACTAATAATTTTTTTTAAATATAATAATCTTTTAAAAGTATTTGAAAAGATATTCCGAAAATATTTTTTGAAAAGTATTCGAATATTTTTATTCAGAACATCTACTTTTTTACTCATTTATTCAAATAAGTATATAAAATAAAAGTGTTCTTTACCAGTCAGCAGTAGGTATTTATTTTACCGTCAGCTTTAGAGAGTGATCTGATCAAGGTGTTTAAGAACTATAATGAAAAAACGTACACATATAATTTTATTTTATTAACAAGTATAATATGTATTTGTTTAGTTTTGTTACAACCATATTGGCATATAATAAACATCATATTATTATTTTTAGTACCTTATATTGTAATACATAAAACATGAGTAGTTTAAAAACTATAATGGACGTTGGCCAAATGTTACACATTCATAGGTAACAGACAAAATTAACATAAAAACAGGGATTCCAGCCTGTGCTAGAAAATTATATTCTATGCACTAAAATATATTTTAAATATTTTAGCTTTTAAAAGGTGTTGTCATTCGTTCAAACTACCTAGTACTTTTTTTCACTGTTAAGGCACTCTGAAATATTAAAAAATTGTTTATTTTAAATTCGGTCTTATGGACTGGGCTCGCTAAAAACGTGTAACATTATAATGGTGTGATATCGGTGTATGTAATTTTAATACTGTTGTTGTAAATACAATTTTTAGTTTTCTTATTAAAGAAAAAAAAACATACAAAATATGTCGATGGAAAATCACATAGTGAAAAAAATATTGTATAATATTATACATTTTAAAAATGCATTTTTGTTATAATGGTTTAGAATAATAATACCTATCTAAAAATTACAATAATAATAGGTATGTTGTATGAATATTACTAAAAAAAAAAAAAATTAAAGATCGAGATGAAATATTTAATGAGATCATACAAATAAAAAAAAAAAAATAATAATAATAATAACATAAATTTAAAAGTCAACGTGATACTTTAAAAAAGTTTTTTGTTCATAAAACGTATAATCATCTCACCAATATTTCAATATAATATATCTTCGATTAAACTATATATGTTAAAACGTATGACGATTTGCATATTATGTTATGTTATCAGTCACAGCTAAGGCTAAAAGGCAATAGGTATATAGCAATAATAATATTATATTATAACGAAGGATTTGAAAAAGTAGCCAGATGACATATGAACACGGCTATATTTTATTTATTTTATTATATCAATTATTATTTGTGTTTTAGGGATTTGAACCTTTAACGTTTTTTTGGTTTCAGTTCTTTGAAAAATTATATTCTAACGATTTTTTTCCTGTTTTGTGGTTCTTGAAAAAACAAAATATAAGAATTGTGTTTCTGATTTCTTTAAAGGTTTTCATTAGTATAATTTTACATTGTAGATTCCAGTTCTGATTTCGGCACTCCAATATTAACGTAGTAACCGATTCCAAAACCGAGACTTCTTAATCTGGTTCCAATCCCCAATGTATTATTAAAAATGATTATATATTATATTATTAGTACGTATTTAGATGATACACGATCTACCACACTATTCTAGGAGTATTTTATATACCTAAAATGCAGTGGCGTGCGGTGGTAAAACATTATGGGCAAGCGCTAAAATAAGTATACCTAACTAAAATCCAATAAAAATGTACTCATGTTAATATTTTACTGGATATTATATTATTACCAAACAAGTTTATTGTTAAATATATATTGTATAATATAATAAGTAGACAAGTATTATAAGTATTGTAAATTTTAAAAAAATCAAAATTAAAACTATTTATAAACAAAATCCATTCTTCTTTCTTGTTTTACAAACTCATTTATAACTTCATCATAAAACTCTGTAGCAGATTTTTTTTTGCATAACAGTTCTTTTTCAAT
>JAIPRL010002997.1:0-51874 GCA_025469235.1 Pemphigus obesinymphae | reverse complement strand
CCTCATTTCTTTCTCCATACCCATACCCTCCATGTACTCTATCATAATCTATTCTATCACAGCCTACATGTCCATTCATATCCCCACCAATTACAATATTCTCATTTCCTTGTACTCCTTGCATTACTTCATCCATCTCTTGCCAGAACCCCTCTTTATGACTTTCCTCATATCCCACTTGTGAAGCATACGCACTTACTATATTTAATACCTTATCCTCTAATATTACTCTCACTAAAATAACCCTATCACTCTTTCTAATCACTTCCACCACTTTTCCTTTCCTTTCTTCATCTAATATCACTCTTACCCCATTCCTTGTACTAGTCCTTCCTGAATATATGATTTTATACGCCTCACCAATTTTTCTTGCTCTCTCCCCTTTCTACTTTGTTTCTTGCATACAACAAATATTCACATTCCTCCTCTTCAAAACTTCTGCTAACTCCCTACTCCTACCTGTCAATGTTCCTACATTCCATGTACCTACTCTCACTTTGAACCTATCCTGCGTACTCAAGCGTGAATCTAACCCAAAACATTTTGGTGCTTTCCCTACACCATCGACATCACAGCTGTTGGGTAGACCCGCACATATAACTGATGCAACGGCTACTGCAGCCGCTGCCAGGCTGGTATTGGTCACTTGGTCCCTTAGGCTATCTTCACACCCAAGTACGCAATTTTGTTTTCTCCGCGAACATCCGAAATGGGAAAACTCGCCTATATTCTTTCTAAGACTTTTCATACTTTTTTGACAAGTTTTATACCGGCTTTCGACCTGACGCAACCTCAATTAGTCGACTTCTACGACAGGCATGAGGAAACCATGGAGGTATTCCTAGCCCCCTCCACAGGGACTATAACAAATAACAATAATAATATCATATTGTATACCCGTAAACATTAATATAAACCAGCATTTAATATTAAATATAATAACATTTTAAAAACAGATAAGCAAGCCGGTTTCACCTTCCATGTAGGAAAACAATAACATAGGTAAAAGGTACCTAAATATAGGTACCTACCTATATATTATAAAATAATTTTAATGAAATAAAATAATGTACTTATTTTATATACATATAAACATAATATTATTTTTATTATATTATGTGTTTTCTGTCAAATTTTGTAGGGTATCTTGGCGAAATGGTTAATTTTTTTATAATTTGGGTATCTGATTTATATTAATTTTAATTATAAATTGTGGGGACCATTATACTCCAAATGTTTTTTCACCAACATATATTTTATATAAATACACTTCAAACGTATGTGTTTTATTTTTAAGTTTTATTTATTTATACTGAACACTGTATATTTTGCTATTAACATTCAAAGATATGTATCTTATTATTTTTAAAGAAAAAAGAAGTCATTTTGCCTTATGAAAGAAATTTTATGATTTCAAAAATTTATTGGTTATGTAATGTATAACATTTATTCCATCTATCTTCATAAAGAGTATATATAACAATTGAAAATCGTTACAAAAAATATAATTATACCTATAATAAATATTTTTTACACATAAACAATCTATTGTAGTTATTACATGACGAAAATAGCGTATGAAAGGCTTTAAATGTTAGTTTATTAAAAAAATATACAATGAAATATATCTGTTTTTAATTTAAATAAACCATTGCTACGTATGATTATTTAAAATTAAATTTTATATTAATATATAATTTAATTTTTTTCAAATCCGACACCTTTTGAGTACAACTCGTGTACTTCAATTTTTATATAACATTGAGATTTGTTATAGTCGGTTATCATTAATATTAAGAAAATGGCATTAGCTTTCTAGATGATAGACTTCTACCATTAAAGTTTATTGAGTAGGACTATTACTGTTTTCTAATTTATATAAAACTGGAATCTTGCTTCGCTCAGCTGTCGTTTACGTGTATCGATTTTCAGACAATAAAAAATTTTACTTAATTTGTAAAAAAATCTTCAACAATTCAACGATTTGGGTGCATTGATCTTTTTGATTTGATAGTAGGTTAATACTCGGTAAATTAGTTTACCAGACTACAGCGATTTTCGGATTTCCCTAAATAAGGTTACCTAGGTTGTTAGGTGAAAATATGAGAATTCACGGTAAATACAGCAATATAAGTAATATACAAAGTTCATATAAAATTTATAAACTAAATAGTATATACCTATCTTCACGTCTATTGAATAATAATAATTATTATACATTTTTACTGGCTATAATTAAAGTAAATAACTACGATAAAAATTCCTAGGTAGGAATTTAATTAGATATTTTTTAATATGAAGCCACATTTTTTTTGTTTCCTTTCACTAGATGAGAAAAAAAAATTGATTCAGATCATGATCTGAATGTATTTAGTGGACTTATTGACAACTTTTTCAAGTCATCTACAATCCTTTAAATTACCAGTGCTTATTTGTTATCACTCCACCAGTATTTACTTGACGTGGTGTTTCACAGTAAATCGAGGTATCTTTTCGAATTAAACAATTATATAATATATCGAGTTTTGTAAAATATAACTCAGATATTTAAATTATTATACAGAATAATAATTCAAAAATATCCTCCAAATTTGCTGTGAAATACCACGTCGAGTAAATAGTGGTGAGGCGATAACAAAAAAAGTACCTTATTACCGGATTTAGAGCTTAATTTTAAGTATAAACAAATTAGGGAATCCTAATCTTTGAGCGTGCTAAATTCCTGATTTCGAAACATAATTTAAGCAATTATCTAAAAATACTATAAAACAAAACAAATCCATCTCCCTAGTAATAAAATCAACAATGGTCTTCGTATTTATGTAATAAAAATATTACAAAACGAATTATATCTATCTTCCTGGTAAAAAAAAAAAATCAACAAATCTGTAACTATGTACTAGTAACCTATGAACAGTCGGAATGACCCAACTTGGATTAAATGGAGATTTTTATGTCTGTTTGAAATACGTAATATAATATAACAACATAGTAACGAGGATATGATATAACCAAACATTACATATAAATATGTTTTTATTTTTATTTATTACAAAAACTATCAAAGTTTTAAGATTGTATTCAAATTCTATAAATTCAGGTACGTAACAAAAAAAGAGCCTAAAGCACCGGACTCTTTATAAAAGTCAGTGACCCGGGGTTCGCAACCCGTCAGGTTATTTTAGGTCTAATATATATAAAATATTACTAAAATTTGTGATCTTTAAATATTTATAATGTTTATTTTTGCTGCAGAAAAATTTAGCTTACACAATATACGAAAACTCTAAAGATAATAAAAAAAGGTGTAAAAATAACTAAGGGGTTTTTATAATATACAAAATTAGAAACTAATTTTATACGATTTTCTGATCTATTAAATTCTCGTCTTTGCGTGGTACAATAATTTAAACGTAATACGAAAATACGTTTTTTTTTTTACTTCTTTTCGATAACAATTTATTTTTTAGATCAAATACTTTTGAGTAGGTTGCAACATATAAAATAAGATTCTAGAAAAAATCCCCAGGTATCAATTTGTGGTGTAACCAAATATCCCCAGAGATAAATAAAATAATAATTAATGAAAACAGTATTATTTTGTGAAGTATGAATATTAAACACAAGTAGACTATATTTTGTTAAATACCATTCCTATACCCCTAACATTTTATTACTATTTATTTGATTAGGTATATGCCTATTATATTATTTTTTCTTAAGATTGAAAGGAGTTATGTGACGAAAAAAATGATTATACGTCATAGACATACTGAAGAATATTTATACACTTGTATAAAATTTAAAGAAAAAAACATATTATTAAACATTAAGAGGATGTTACACTCGCATTTGTTGTCTCTGTCTATCTAACAGATAATATAGCAAAATCGCACTACGCAGAATTGAAATTTTGGCGTTTAGGTTAAATTTAGAGTATAAACACCTATTAAAAATTTAAAGCGAGGAATATTTTCGAGTGAACCTCATGGGCATTTTGTAAAATATCGTCTGACGAAAAAGTTAAAGCTATTTAAAAATATCAAAAACTAAAAATGCCGTAACTTTTTTTCTGACAATATTTTACAAAAAGCCCAAGAGGTTCACTAGAAATTATTCTTCTCGTTAAATTTGATAATGGGTGTTTAAGCTCTAATTCTAACCAAAATACCATAATTTCAATTTTGCGTTGTACAATTTTTCTATATTGCCAATTAGATGGACGGAGACAGAAAATGCGGGTATAGCATCCTCTTAACGAGTTAAAACTTAAAAATTAAAACTTAAAAGTTAAAACTAAGTTAAAAAGTTAAGTTAATTTAAATTAAGTTACTTAACGCGTTACTTTTTTTTTTCAAATTAACTTTTAATTTAATAAGTTACTTTTTTATTAAATTTAACGTGTTAATTTCAAGTTAACTTTATACAAAAGTATCTAAATTAAGTTAAACATTGCCCGAAGAACAATGCAAATTTTTGAATGAGGATTTCATTTTTCAGTACCTATACGCAATTTTAGTAGGTATCTATACAATAGCATGTACGTAATCGATAAGAATCGATGCACCACTCGTGCACACGCCGCGACGTTGGCCGTTCACGAAATTACAACGAAAACAGGGACCTATTTGAGGGAGAGCGATAGGAGCAATCGCCCCCCCCTCAAAGTTCATATGATATTAGGGATGCAAAATTAGATAGTTAATTAATTATATAATAATACCCCAGTACTATAGCGCTATAAGAACCGGTATTAATTATTATAATTTCGTCAAAATGGCTAAACAAATTTTGATGATAATGTGATAAATTAATAAAAATGTGATATAGGTAGGTATTTTGTATAATAAAACTAATATAAATTGGTCCTCTGCCATGTATTCAACGTTATCTAGTGATGAATTTTACTAGTGTGAAATTTTCAATTAACTGATGAGCTAAGTGTTTACACCTAACCTATGTGTATGTAATATTGTGTTAACCTGAAAATAAAATTTGCTATTGTTTGTGCATGAGTTTTGGTATTTGGAGTTTTCTGTTGTATTATTGTAATAATTATACGTTTATTAGTTATTATTATGAATAAACGCAACAATAATATGTTAACAAGTTGGCTGAAAAAAGAGCTTAAACATAAGAAAACTTATTAAATTTATCGCCCCACAATACACAAAATTTACTAATGTGAAATACTAATTTATATTTCAATAATCTATAATAATATGTGTTGTCTTTAATAACTATATTGTTATTTTTATAATATATATTTCTTTTTATTTGTATAAGAGTATTATATAGGTATAAACAAAAACCCAATTTTTACAAAATAATTTGTTTTTATTTAACAAATACGTAGTTATTAAAAAAAAAAATGTTTTGTAGAAATTGGGTTTTTATTTATATCTATAAATAATTCTACAAGTAACTCAACACCAAAGTACAGTATTAAATGTTTTGAATAAATTTATTTTTAATTTTAAATATATTTATAAGTAACAGTCGTATCTACCATAACTCCAACTGTTTTTATAGTAGAATTAACTAAATTGTTTACAATAAAAATTATAAATTCCTTATAATTAATTAGATAACTAATAATTTTATCTATAGAATAGATACAGAATAAAATCATTTCCTGAGAGATATAATTAAAAATCAAGACCGTTTACAAATATATATAGGTACCTAGTTACCTACCTATTAATATAAGGTGCTAAGGTATATTTAGAGGTGGATATAAATAAATATACAATAAGTTAATTCAGTTACACTACTGGTTTGAATAATAATCTATTGTAAGTTGTTCTCCAGGGGTGGCATGCTCCTCCCATGATCACACAGATATGAATTTTAAGGAAAAAGGAAGGGGTTGCTAATAGCATGAAAAACTAGGTCCACTTCGCAGCTGACTGCAATGAATGTTTTGTGGAATTGAGGCTATACATAATTGGCATGGCGATGGAGGGAAATTTTTAAATCGCCACTGAGAATTTCATAAGAGTCAGATAGGACTCGAATTGATGTTAAAGTGTGTTATACACTTCGGTATATTGTATATAACGTGCTAAAAGTCACTTTTTTGGGTATTCTTCAGAAGGACTGTGTTCCTCCCCTCCCTATCTAATGTACACCTATGGATAGGGGATTTAGGCAAAAGAGGGGGTGGCCAAAACCTAGGTTCTCGGTTCACTTTCCCTGGAGTTATGAGCAATTCAAAATTCGGTTTTGGACTACCCACCCATAACATGGATTGCGATGTTTCATGTTTCACAGAAACATCCTGACGATGTTGTTGGGACAAGTTTTTGCACAGTAGGATATTTCCCTTTAAATCCTTGAATTTTGAAAATAACTTAACTTATAAAGATAATTTTTATATTCTCAATATATTTATTATACCTAATGATTTAATAAAAAATAATTTTAATTTATTTCTTGTTCAAATTTCAAATCGTAAATTTACTGATTTTTATTTTTCTATTTTACCTGTTTAATTATTTAATTTTCAAATATTAATTTAATTAAAAATTCATTTTATTTTATTTTATTAAATTTTCTAAATTTTAATAAATTTAAAAAGCTCTATTTAAAAATAATCCTATAATACGTATACTTGTAAAAATTACTGACATCAGTAACACTTCTCCAAAAAAATTAGTAAAGTAAAATAAAATAAAATTATGTCACTAGCTGGATTTTGATATCGATACATTCCCATATATATTTAATAGAATTCAGGAGGAATGTTCCTATATGTGCGCGTATTTTCCCATAGCACAAACTGTACGTAAAATAAAAGTGTATTCAGCTTGTAATGTTTACTCTACATTACTATACTCACATTAATACACTCGTACATTACTATATGGGTTGCAATATTATGTTAGTTATAGTTTAGTGTTGTCCGTACGAACATTTATAAGAAAATTCTCATAATGTCATCTCAGAAAATAAATTTAATTACCTTCATATCATTCATAACTGTAATTATTGTCGGTGATATAAATGCTGGTAGATTGATAAATTTTTATCAACATTTTAATTTAATATGTACGAATGTATTTTTAATTGGAATGTTTTTGTTTTATGAATATTAGGCGGTTTCAAGGAAATCCGTAGTAAGAGTAAGATTTATAATGATTGAAAATAAGATATTAATATAATATACACATGTTTATATATATATGTATTATAATAATAATAATAATAATATATGTATATTGTTGAACATAGTACTTAACATAACTATACTTCTATATAGACAAATTAAACATATGACATGTGAATTTAAATTACTTTTAAGATGATATTTTGATATAATATTATAGTAAAAGGTACTTTATTTTATAATTTGTATTTGTACACAAACCATATCATAATACAGTTCTATATAGTATTTTAGTATATTCAGTGCTTACCTATATAACTTTAATTTAGCTGAAATATACATTTTAAGTATTTCTATGACTCTTATTATTATTATAAAAAAATATTCTAAAGATAATATTTGTTTTGACTGCACTTAATAAATATGACCGTATTAAAAAAAATTAAAAAGCAGGCTTAGAAAAACGGTAATTAAGCCAAAAATTATATTTTCCCCATATATCATATAACAACCTATTTTTAAAAACGGGATAATAAGCATTACATACTTTATATAAAATATGTGTGTGTCAATGGCATGGCAGTCCCATTTTTGAAAAAAATTCGTACTGCACATTTTCACAATAGGGTTATGTGATGAGCTTTCAAAAAAATTTGAATTTTATGGAAAAATTGTTACTTAAATATAGTTGTATACAAAAAAAAAAAAAAATTTTATCACTATACTTTTTTTTTAAATTTGTACTGCACATTAGCATTTTTGTATTTGCAAGCTTTGTGCCGTAGTGTACACTAAAATAGCTGGTGCTGGTCAATGGGACGCAATGCTGGAAAACAGGACGTATGATCCCTCCAACATAATGTATAATATCATACCTAACAGTTTTAGCGAGAATAAGTATAATATGTTTATTCATATAATTATACATTTGTTACATGATTAAATAATAATTTAAATTTTAAATTACTTTAAACAAAAACACATGTTGTCTATATAAATAATCAACATTTCAACAGTCTATTATTATACACATATTATATATTTCATATACAATGTGGTTTTTAATCATAGGCTAGGCTATATTTCGGAAGTATAAATCATTTTTATGAAATTTATCGAAAAGTTATGCATATATACTCTATTCTCTCTTCGCTATAATTTTATATTTTACATTTTTATCCCCCCACTCTTATTTGTTAAAAGTATATCAACTTTTGACTTTCAAATGGTTATCTGTGATTTAAATTACAAATTCTTAAAGAATACATTTTTATGAATTTTTTGTAATCTGATGAATCGGGAACGGACCTTATTGAAATAAAAAAACTAAAATATGCAAATATTTCATAAAGCATTATATCATATACTTTATTAGTTAATTTTATAACGTATCACAGACATTTTATTGGTAGATTTTTATTTAAGTATAGTATTTTAAATCGAGTTATTTATTATTATAGGTAATGCATATTTAATGCCTTGTACAATTTATAAAAAAATTTGTTTATGAGGAAAATTGTAATACATTGTAATCTACCACCACTATTGTAGTAGGTACGGCAAAACTATATATGTGTATATGTTATATAATGTGTACATGCTAACATATATATACTAATAAACCTAGAAATGTAATCACACTCGTCAAAATTAAATATTATCTAATTGACAATATCTATGTTGCATTTTTTTAAAATTATTACTGATAATAAAAATATTATGGTATTATGTACACTGTACAGTCTCGCTTTCTAGGAGGTCCTCGCAAGAGGCCTCCGAAAAGGCGAGATATAATATTTATGTTTTATATTGATATACGTTTGAGATTATATTAAAGTGCTTTGTATTAAGATTTGTGCTATCTGCATGCTTTAATACTTCCCCATGAAGGTCATTTTTCCCTGGTGACTTGTGGTTTTTGAGTCTTTTGATTTGTTGTTCGATTTCCTCCTTTGATGGGGCTGGACATGGATCATCATTGGGTTCGTTGTATCCATATGTACCGTGTATCTACTGGTCCTTCAAAATTGAGTAGTTTTTCAAAATAATTTACCCATTTCTCCATTATTTCTTCCTGGTTCGTCACTAGTCGTCCATAATCATTTTTCAGAAATTTTTCTCGCCTTCTGTATCCTCCTTTAATGCTATTTACATTGTGATATAGCTGCCGCGTCTTGCGTGATCTGTAATCTTGTTCTGCTTCTTTTATTACATTTTGAACATACTTTCCCTTTTCACACCTAATAATGTTATGGGCTTCTTTTCTTTTTACTCTAAAGATTCTTTCTTTTTCACAATTGTCAGCATCATTTAGCCATCTTTCTCTTGCTATTTTTCTTCTGTCCAAGGCTTCTTGGCATATAGTGTTAAACCATGGTTTATTCATTCTATGGACTTTTCCTAGAACTTTCTCTGACTTTTATAAAATTATAAAACATATTTTCATTAAGTAAAATTTGAATTAAAATGTTCGTTATTATTATTTTTTAATGTAGGGACTACTGAAGGTAAGACTGGTATTTTACTGAAACTTTTTGTTTGGATTTAAATGTAAAATACATTTTTTTCAATTGGTATCATGAACTGAGAGGTAACAACTTGTGTATTGCTTCCTCTGCCCACATCGTTTACTTGAAAAACTTAAATTTTTGTATCTAATTTTTACATATAAAATTAGAAAGACTCTCTATCTCCATCTATTCCTATCGTTTCCGGTTCTAGAACTTGTCCAATCTTCATCTCTAGTTACCTATCTTATTATCTGTCCTCAGCAGTTACAGAAGAAGAATGTATGATTTTGATAATCTGTGTAATAGTTGCAACTGATTGCAGATATTATTATTAAACTAGAAAATATTATTTTTTGATATAAATAGATACAAGGATGAAATTATTATTATAAAAATCATAATGCTTTAAAAGATTTTAACTAAATCGAAAATGAATAAATTTAGCTGCACCATTATTAAACAATGATTTAATAATTGTAAATAAATAACTATTTGTATTTATTTTGTCTTTAGGGGAGCCATCTTGTGAGGGTAAATCATATATGTTTATAGATTTCATGATCTTCATTCTTAATATATATTTCAATAATATTTTAATAATAATATAATATTAATTTAATTATGTTACTATACTAACAGCTCAATTATGCGAACTTTGTGGAGGTATGTATCTATTTTGTAATATTAAAAACAAACTAATCAGTTTAATATAATAAATTAATTTTTTATAAAATAATTTAAAGCAGTTCTTATTAAAAAGGATGTACCACATATATATTCTTATTATAATATCTCATGAATTTTACACAATATTTTATTATATTATTTACAACATATTTAACATTATATTATCCAGTTTTTGGTTTCTATACATACAAATGTTAGGTTTCTATTCCCATTGTGTCCATCGGTCTATCTGTTTTTCTGTCCTACCTACTCATTGTGATAGTTAATACGGAGATAAAAACCGTAAAATCTGTCATGATATCGTCCAAGTTGTCAGAAAGAGACTTCATAGGATGGGATAATTGCTGACTCTGAAAATTTCATCATATATCTTCACTGACAACTCATTGATCAATCATAATAACTTAGACGAAACACCACTGTTTAGCAGCATAGTAATAATACCCTCATCCTTAATAATTTTAACAGTTAGCTATTAAAGTTGGCCAAATATCTACTCACCCCTAAGGCTGGAGGTTAGGTAGACGTCTGGTTGGGGAGGTTCGAATAACCCCTAGTAGGACCTAGTAGGGTGATACACACCACACCCAGTGAACTTTTACCTGGGAATAAGATGGTGCAAGGATGGCTGAGATCTGTGCCACTTGTCAATATCTACGAGTTCAAATTTTTAGTGCATGGTCACCGGCTAGCTGGTAAATGTGAGAACACTCCGATTTATCGGAGTGCAGTTAAGTGTGGATCAAGACTATCGCAACACACAGGAAAATAACGAAGAAAATAAGTAATATTAAATCAACGGAATACAATTTAATGATTTATTCTTCATTACACATACAAAAATAAATGAATAGATAAATGTTCGTAATTGTTAGTTATTTAGTCTAAAAATAATTATGAGTGCTTTATAAATTCAAAAAACGATCGGAGAGGGGTAAAAATCGGTATTTCAACCATCGTCAAGGCTTCGTACTAGAAAGTGACATTAGACGTTTGAATTTATCGTGGCTGGGAACTCTATTGTATATATATATATATACCCTATTGTAGCTTATCCTATTCTTTTGGGAGACCCTTACCTAAATGAAATGGTTTTTGGGTATACTTGGCTATAATTAGTTCTAATTGGTTTTAGGCGGTGATTCTCAAAAAACTGGACATTTTATCATCTCATCTGTTATAGGAATTATTCAGAGTAAATATATGTGAACGAGATTTTTGAATACGTGATTATCATTATTTAATGAAATCGCGATGTATTTGGTCTTTCGGGTCGGTTTTCCGGCTGTATACAAATTATATTGTCCTAGTCGTCTATGCCTGTATCGTACACATTTATGGCACGAATCAACGTTGTTTTGCGAGTCTATGTTTAATTTCGTTTGATCATCGTATCTTCCAATGTAATTGTAGTGGCTAACCCTATTATTTTCATTGGGTTTCGCAATATATGTAAAAGTTTTGAAACGATTCGTTATGTACCAGAATGATTTACACGAAATCTGACGCTCATAATTATTATAGTAGGTATATTTTTAATTTATACTCAGATTTTTTTTTAAAACTGAGGGATCCAAAATAATTACACATCTATATGTTTATCTTACAAGTTCTATAGCCTCAACTGTACGGTGTCTTTCTTATTGACATACGTTATTTATGTTTTCTTTCCATATATATGTCGTCACGTGGAGTACAAGTCAATTCGTAATCCATAGGACAAAGAGGAGATCGAGCAAACGACTCAATAATAGTAAACAGTAGAAACGATGTAGAAGAGACCTCAACTGTTTCTAAGAGATTAGTTATTATTCAGCTAAACTGTGCTAGGGCTGTCGTTGTTAACAATAGGATTTAATGCTAGTACCTAAACTAACAGTTACCATTGAGTCTGGAAATAAAGATCTATTCAGAAAGGAATAGAGCACGCAAAGAGCTTTTAGATCAAAAAAGTCCACAAAAGCGGGTGCACACTCGATGGGCGCCCCGGTAATACGGCTCGTTGGACCGACCGTTTCTTTAACCGGATAGTAGAACTCTTGTAGATAAATTGGCTGTTAACGAGATATACTGTTTGGTTCATCTCTGGGTAATAGGGTTTCAGGGTGAAGTTATGAAAAATTAACCTAAGAGAAATGCCAAATTCCCTATATGGAGATAAACAGTTCTCGACCAAACACACCTTGTGAGTTTAATATGAAAACGTGAAAAATCATTTTTATAGATTGTTTAAAGAGTAATTCTTATGATTGAGATGAAATATTTTATTCCTTAGTTAAGATCGTGTTGTATAAATGATACCAATATATAGAATAACTTCTGCAATATAATAATATATGTAACTTCATCGTAAAGAAGATTTCTGTAAATTAATATAATTATGAAATATAAATTATAAATAAAATTTAAATTAGTAAATACAACATTTTCATACTAAAATCTTAGTTCTGCTTAACTTTTTTAACCTTTTAATTTTAACATTTTATTTGTTTATTGTTAAAGTTGAACCATTTCATAATAAAAGTGAGGTGAATTCAAATTTCCGCCAATATCAATAAATCAAGAAAATTGAACACCAATTCAAAGAATAATTATTACTGATAGTTCCATTGTTTAGTAAATTATAATGACACGAGATATTTTATGATGAATTAATATTGTATCATTTATATAATAATTTTATGGAGAGAGAACTAGCTTTGATCGGTGACTGAGTTGAGTGACCTCCATTATTTTGTAGACAACACAATTAGATAATCTTAATTCCATTATGGGTCTTACGTGGAAATTAAAAATATCTATAGGTATTACAACTATGTACTGTCCGACTTTTCACGGATCGGACCAAACCAAAAATTTTAAATTAAAATCAAACCCTAGCAGATACAAGAAACGTAACTCAAACCGACCGAGCTGGACCAAAATAATTTTAATCGAAACTGGACCAGACCAAAATTTTATAATCGAAACTGGAACGAGACTGGACTAACTCAAACTGAATTTAAATTTAAGCAAACCAGACCGGACCATATCGAACCGGACAAAACCAGTTCATTTGCATAATAAAAAGCTAAACAATTTTAAAATAATTGTTTCATGTAAAGACCCATTTTTCCAGACACATTTCTCTGAAATATCTTGATTTGTAAGTGGTTTTCCAGAAAAATATTTTAATTTTAATTATATACCTATGTTTCCAGATATATTTACTACCATTGATTATATACATATTATTATATATATTATCAATGGTATACTATGTTTTAAGTATATAATAATAATACACATTAAAAATTAATGTGGGTAGATACAAGATGGTAGGAATTAGTAAATTAGCGTGTTAAATACCAATACAATATCATAGGGATAAATTTAATAATAAATTTACATTTAAACATTTTATACATATAAATTATAAATTTTAGTGTATACACAAAAAAAATAAAAATAAACTGATATTGGACTGAACTGAAAATTGAAAATTTACTAGGATCAAACTGCACAAAATAGTTTGTAATAAGACCGAACTGAAATATTTTCTAAACTGAACCAAACTAGTGATATTTTTTACATGGAGAGACCGAACCACACCATGGTCCGATCCGGTTTAGTCCTGACCGGCAAAGACTGTATGGTACAGAGCTCTAATAGATACGTAATGTAAGCTGATGAGAATCAATACGACAGATAAATAATCAACTGAGATCTGAATAAAGAATAACGCTGACAAGTTGATGGTCTACTTTGACATTATTTGAATACAATTATATATAGTTAACGGACTTAAACGTACTTTATATAAATAATGAACAAGAATTGTTGTAGTTGGACACATTTTCACATTTGATGAACGATGGAAAATATATACAAGTAACTGCTAGGTATTGCCATAAAATTTTTTTTTATTCTATAAGCTAGACGATTTGCCACGATAACTAACGCAAAACAATAAATAATAATTAACAATTATATAATAATAATAATAATAATAATAAAATAATATTAACGAAAAAAACAAAAACGACAGATACTATACAGAAAATAATTACAATTTACACAGTACATATTCACTTGACATATAGAATGGGAAACGGTAAACGAAGTTAATGGCAAGCTAATCTAAAAAAGTATATGGCCAATATTTAGTAATTAAATTTTAAATACTAAGTTGATAGTGTTCTTTTAATAAATTATTTAAAAAATTATAAAGTTGTACATGCCAATGGTTTAATAACTGAACAATGTATATGAATAACTTTTTAAATTTAAATTATCTTTAGCGGAGTCAGGTTGTTTCGGTAAGTCATATATTTATATACATTATACATACACACATACACACACACACACATATATATATATATATATATTAACATGGTCCTTTTTTTATGTTAACAAAATTGATGGCAGCTGGTTCTGAATTTCATTCAATGTAATAAAAAAATAATAATAGTAAAATTTGAGTATCATAAGTCAACTCCTTGTGCCCCAAAGTGGTTAACGTTTTATAAAATGAGGTACATTTTTAATTTTTTTTGTATATTTTCTTAGTTTTTAAGGTTATGATAAAATTGTATATGACCATTATTATAGTATTAAATATTTTCTATAATAAAAATTTCTTAATTTTTTTTTTGTAAAATGAACGGTTTTCTGTTAAATTAAGAAAACCTGTTTCAAGATAATGTTTTTGGAAAATGGTTAGATTTTTAGTTTTTTATTTGTATCCCCTTAAATGTTAAAGTTATACGCAAAGTGTTTATAATAATTATTATAGAACATAATATGTACGTATTAAAAATCTTTCTTAATTACTTTCATCATATAAACCTTTTTGTGATAAATCAAGAAATACCTTGAAAATATGGTGTAAATATTATATACAAATGAAGCGTTTGATGTGTGATACAAATCATATAACATATATAAAAAAATTCGTATGGAAAAAATTTTTAAATGCAACTCATTTGAAGTAATATTTATAAAATCTTAAATTCACAATACTCAAACATTCCAAGCATTGTATTCAACACCCAGTCATTGTTCACAATGACCAATATTTCCACTTGGAAAAAACATAACTGTATATATTACAAAGATGGGCATTAACTAGTTAATAGGTTTAATTTAGGTTGTAAAGTAAAGTATTTGATAACTTTCATACGTAATTTTTTACTGTGGTGTATTCATTAGTCATTACAAATCAATCTAATTAAAAAATATGAAGTACGATTTTATAATTGGTACATTTTTATTTATTCAAAGTATGTTAAAAATATTATTTAATTTGAGGTCAAACTTCTATTAGATTATAAATATACTGAAAAAATAAATGTTTTGTGTAATTAATTATTTTAAGTTTTTGTTTATAATTAACTAATACCAAGTTATTGTGAAAAAAAAAAGAATTGAACAAAATACATAATAATATACTCGTATACCATGTGTAACAAATTAATAACCGCCCTTTGATCTATCAACGATGTTACTGGTCTTTCAGGTAGGTACTTAATTATTAAGCAATCTTTCAAAGTAATTAATCAAACTTGTTGCTTTTTCATTTGGGTCTAGTAAAAATATTTTCAAGACTTAATACTATTAAGATATTATACTCAAAAAAATTCTATCTAATTCATTTTTTATAGTAGTTACCTTTTATGGAAACATTGTGAAAACATTAAATCATAACATTGAATTACAAAAAAAAAGGAGGAAAAAAGATTAAAAAAGATATAATTGTTTTTAGGATCCTCTTCATAAGTATGGTACGACAATGTTTCTTCCCATAGTATCAGACAATGAAAATTCAAATGATAAATCCATCTTATCATCTAGAATATAATTCGCTACACCGGAATATCACCAATTACTTTCGTTAATAAAATATATTATTTTATTGCTTTATTACTAGTGAAACGGCCGATAGCCTATATACTATAAAAGGCTTTAAGCTTATACTAGTTGTATAATTTTGGACGGAGTTTATTATATGTTGTATGATTAGTGTGTGAGGAAATTTAAACTATATGGTTTAACAAATCGAGAGAGCGAATTTTTTCTGAGTGTTGAGTTCGAATTTGATTGTTCGCGTCCTATGTTGTAAATGTGGTTGAATCTTGATATTGAATTTTTAAAGAACATGTATTCAGTTTGTTTGGTTATGAACTGATTGATGGTTGGAAGACGAAACGATTGAAGAATAATGGCATTTGAGACGAATTTCGGTGAGGCTGTGATAGTACATAGACATGAGTATTGAATTCATTCCAGTTTAGATTCCATTATTTGTGATCCCCATGCTTCGCTGGCGTAGGTCAAAGCTGGTCTGATATATAGTTGGGGTATTCGTAATTTTGTTTTTAGAGGTAAGGGACTTTTTTTTATTTAGGACTGAGTATAACATACTGGATGTGATTTTTGATTTTTTGACTAGGTTTTGTACGTGGATGTTAAAGTTGGCCATACGATCCAATTGGACACCGAGTATTTGGCGTGTATTGCCCATTAAATTTCGTGTCCTTTAAGGGAAATACGAGTAAGTTGTACGGGGATAGCGTATTGACCGAAGAGGATTGATACTGTTTTTTGGAGATTAATTCGTAAGCGCCATTTATCGAACCAGTCAACTGCCAGGTCCATTTGGTGTTGAAATTGTATGATCGCTCTTTTGGAGTTCCTGTCCTTAGTGAAAAGTAGGGTATCGTTCCTCCAAAAGGATGACGGAGGCTTTTGGTGCTTGAGGTATGTCGTTGGTGTAAACGAGGTAGAGGGGAGGCGATAAGCAGGAGCCCTGTGGAACACCGGCATGGGCGGGTCTGCTGATGGAGATGGGATTTTCGACCTTAACACTGAAGGAGCAATCGTTCAGGAAGCAGTTGATAATTTTTAGAAATTGGATTAGCTTGCCTATTCGCTGAAGTTTGTATATGAATATGTATATGCCCTGGTGCCAGACGCGGTCAATTTCCTTTTCTACGTCTAGGCAAATGGTGGTTATTTTTTCCCTATTGTTTATATTTTGGCAGAGTTGGTCTGTGAATTTTGCCATCTGGAGCATGGTCAAGTGCTGTGCTCGAAAAGAAAATTGCTTAGGCCTAATTTTGTGACCTATGGACGACATGAGCTTCCGAAGGATTATTCTTTGGTAGACTTTGGATATTGACGAAAGGAGGGATATGGGTCGATGATTAAAGGGCCGACTATGATCCTTCTCTGATTTGGGTATGGTTATTATGACAGCTTTTTTTCACCCTTGGGGAAATTAGCCAGTGCGAAGGCAGCCATTAGAATGCGTGTTAGGTGTAGTAGTGCTGTTTTTGTATGTTTTTAAGTACGTAGTTGGAAATATTATCTTCACCCGGTGCTTTGTGAGCTGGGAGATGTTTTATGAAGTGGGCCACCGTGCCTGGCGTTGTGTATTCACAATGGGTAATTTGGGAGTTGTTAAACGGTTGTTTGGGCTTCTTCTAGAATTTTGCCTGTGTTGGGAGATAATTATTTTTGGAACTGATCGGCGAATGCTTCACCTTTTTCGCTTGCCGAGAATAAGGGACCGTTTGGACCTGAGAGCGGATGGTTCGCTGCGGGTTTGTTGAGGAGTCACCTGTAAAGTTTGTAAGCTGATCCATCCTTAATGTTTAAGGACGTCAGGAACGTGTCCCATTCGTCCTGTTTTTGGATTTTGAGTATTTGCTTTGTGTAGATCGTTTTACGGTTCATTTCTCTTTTTATGGCTGTGTCACCAAATTGTTGCAAAAATGTGCGAAATCTGTTCCTTGAGGAGATTTCGATGGGAATGTATTTGTGTCTGCGGATAGAAGATTTTATGTATGTACTTTGAAATATTGCTAGTTGAATGGTTTTGGTAAATGACGATAGAGCTTCGTGTATTTTGTTTGTGGTATCGACCGGTAGGTTTTTACCCTGGAAGGATTATTCTGAAATAGTAGAAAATTTTGACCAGTTTATTATTTTTGGTGGTGTAGTGTTGGTGGCAATGAAGAGATTGGTACGCCTAAGATGCATAGTAGTATTTAGTTGTAATAACTAGATAGTTTATTTAGGTTGATGATGTCTGCTTAGTGGTGTGGGAGTCTTAGTAGAGCGACATCTAAGACATCCGGCCAGTGGCCTGGATGCCCGGAGAACTGTGTAGGAGTATTAGGGGTGATTATGAAGTAATCAGACTATTGGACTTGATGAAATAGTACTTTCCCAGCGGCGTTTACAAAAAACATGGATATAATCATTTTAATTCTTTTCTTGGTCAGCTACTGATGTAAAGTTTTATATATTTTTAATGATTGTTATTTATTTGTATTTTATGATTCATTTCAAATCATACTCAACAACATGTTTGTACATTATTATTTTAATATTTACATAAATCTTATTTCTACCACTTTTTATTCTTTGGAATAAATATATGTTTATGTTTCTTTTACGCCGAATGTTTATTGTATCTATGAATTCTTTAAAATTATTAACTTAAGACAATTTTAAAATCTTTACTTAATCTGTTGCAATATAATGTATATTACTCAGTTACATCTAAGTCAAAATTATTTTTAAAATTATTCTTTTCAGAAAATACTAAACTGGGTAAATCTAAATAATTATACATTATGTTTTGCATATGTTATATTACTTCAATTATTGGTAATAATACCTCAATAATACCTTAAATCATAGACATTCTTTTGCTGTATTTAATTAAACTGATAAAACATCGAAAGGCCCCAATTGTATTTATTTGGGCTACAAATTATTCTAAAATTTTTACATCAATTTCAATACAATTATTTACAGGTTAAATAATAAATATTTAAATCGCTAAATAAAATATTCTGTGGCACTAACAAAATCAAGTAGCGTTCTGAAATGATAAAACGTGGTATTATTTCTACTGAATTCCATTATTAATTTTTAATGTATACCATAGTTACAAATTATGTTTGTCATTCAAACAATGCCCCTTAAATAAAAAAAAAAACCATATTGGAAATTAAGTTATTTAATTTTTTAATAATTTTATAACAACCACAAATTTTTTTGTAACTAACCTTAAACCCCTCAAAATGTAATTTTTCCCAATTGCAGTACCTATGGTAAACGTTTAGAAAGAATCAATTCAAATGAATCAAAATTATGTCAAATAATTTAATTTTAATTTTCAAAACCAATTAAAATTTTTTGTATTTATTTTATCTTATGTAGGAAACCGATTTTCAATTTAATTTTTATTTATTTATTGTGATTTATTTCATCATGATTTTGATATTTTTTTTAAAAAAAAGAGTACATCGTACCAGGTTTTTATGGGACTCTATATAGGAATTTCAAAAAATCATTTTAGAAAATGAAAATATAACAATTTAAATATACACACTTTTGTGGGGTAACTGTTGCGATATTATTGTGTCTTATGTATTTCAATGGTAGTCCGCGTATAATAAATATATATCCGCGAAATAATATTTCTGCTTTACATAAAGTCATCGGAAATTATGCTTTCTTCATAGCATTTCTTAATAATTTAAAAAATATTTAAGTATTTCTACCGGTATATCATCCAATCCAGTGCTTTTTAGTTTTTTGTCATTCATTTCTCTAATTACTAAGTTGAATTCGTCTATTGTAATTTCTGGTCCTTTCATATCTGATTTTAAATTTTGTTCATTCTTCTAAGTTACTAATTTCATATCCTACATAGATATTTTCCAGGCACTCTCTCCATATATTGGCAATATCATCACCATTATCGAACAAAAATCTGCCTGCTTCATTTTTAACAATTTTGCTTCTGGGTTTTGGAGTGTATAGCAATTTTTTTCATCTTAAAATATACTTTGTTGTTATTTGTTTTCATCAATGTTTTTACTGTATTTTTTCATTCATTTTTTCTTAGCTAGTCTGTCCTATTAGACTATTATGTTCTTCAGATACTTGTATTTTTCATATTCCTTGTTTCACCAGATGTTTCTTTTTTTGATAAGTTCTAGTATTTCTTGTGACATCCAAGATTTTTTGTTTCAAGTATGTATTTCCTAATCACTCTATTTAAGGTGTTTTTTTGGTTGATTTTAGATCGTCATGATTTCGTTTCTTTATTTTCAAGTTCTTTTTTGAATATATCAACTGTTGTGCTACTCTTAAGTTTGTTTAGACGCGATTTTTTGTTGGATCACAAAGCCCTAGTCTTTATATTTCACTTTGATAGCACTAAGTTTTGATCACTTTCTATATTATAGTCTGGGTAGGAATTATTGGACTTAATTTGATTCCTGTACTTTTGTTCGACTAATATAAAATCAATTAAAAATCTTTTAATATCTCTTGGTACTTTTTAAGTGTAACTCTTTCGTTTTGGCATTTTAAAGAAAGTATTAGAGATTGTCAATTCAAGTTGTTCGCAGAAATTTATGAGTCTCTGGCAACTTTTTGCTTTTTAATTTTAAGACCAAATTTTCCCAGATAATTTGTTGTGTTATCCTGTTCTCCTATTGACACATTATAATGTGTATTATAATCTTTCATAATAATCTCATTCATATTTTTATCTGTCAACTTTATGAAGTCTTCAATTTGTAATTTTTTAAATGTTTATATTTAGACTACTTGATGTTGAAAATATACCTAAATATTGTAGATGTCCGTAAGTTGTGCGTAAATTTTAACCATCAGTAGTCTATCACTAAAGTGGTATACTTTCAGTATATTGTTCTATCTTTTGCCTTGAACAATTATAGCCACTCTGTTTTTACCACTCTTGTCATTTCCACTGTGATTTTTTCTAAAGTCTTCAGCAATATAGGCACTCCTTTCTTCCTAGCATGTTTCACAAATACCGAGTATACCTATTAATATTGATACGTTTCGTTTGTTCTTAAACTTCTTCTATTCTTCCCAGTTTCAGTGGAGTTCTGATGTTCCATGTTCTGAAACGGAACGACGAGAAAGGATTTCGCGAAAACCGAGGAGGCCTTTTCCCTGTTGGATCTTAGCTTCCAAATTCCATGATCAGCCGAAAAGATATTTCTTTGGTTGTGACAGTCCATATTTGGTAACTTTGGTTAGGGGTACCCGATTGGATCATTAATGCAGTGGGACCCCTCTGGCTTTGTGCAACCTCAAGTCATTGACCATCCGATGTTTTTGGTCAACCTTTTCAAGGTAGCTTCCTACCTTGAGGCCAGGATATTGTACTACTCTACACAGTTCATCCACTCCGAAGTCCGTTGGCTTTGTAGTGGTGTTTCCTTATCCCGGGAGATATTTGGTGTTTCTATTAGTCGCCTTTTACAACAGGGGGAACATTCCGTAGCCTTACTTTAACCCGACGCTACACAGGCTATTACAAGGCTTATTTGAGCTAAACAAAATCTTTAACTTGTCTAGCGTTCAATATATTATATTATTTATTTATTTATAAATGTACATAATTTAGTTCGTAAGCTCATATATTTTACAAAATATGAATCTCAATACATTAGAAATACAATTTAAATAATTTAATTCGTATGTATATGAATAGTTTTAAAATTATAAATTAAAACATATTTTTGATGTTTTTATATTTTAATCAAATTATATAGAGAAATGTTTTGAAAACGTGTATTACTGTGTTGGTATGTAAAAGTTATTTGGTACATTAGTTTTAGATTTGTATACATACAGTTTGAACAAAACATTTCATTTTAGAATATTATTAATTATTATGGTTGAATATAGATTATAATCTTTGACCAAGATAATATTCCTTAAAATATAGAAATTAATAATAGTAAATTATAATTTGGTATAAGAGTTGATAGTATTAATATAAATTGCCATTATATTTTGAAATAATGTTAAAATATGTTTTATTCAATTTTTAGAAGAGCAAAATGTAAAATACTGTAAGTTTATTTTAAAATGTACCTAATGCTCTAATTATAAAGTACCTACATTAAACGCATACATTTTTTCTAATTTATGGATGTATTTATTGATTATAGAGAAAATGTTTTAAAATTTTTTAACGCTAACTTCTATCTTATACTCTGCCAAGAAATATCTGTACATAACTACCAGTGATGTGAAAATCATGTCTTGGTCTTATCAAGACTGTACTAGAGAAAATAAAACCAAGACCAAGACTTACAAGTTCCTTGCAAGTTTTGCTTTTAAATAAAATAAATATTAATGAATTAAATATATATTATTTAATATATTTTCTTCTTAGTACATGTACATGTACCGGGGTTTTGGGGATTTTGACGTTTCCAGCCCCACAGTCATCTTCTATTAGCTCTGAGCGCTATTCAAGAGGACAAGGCGGATCAGAGTCGACATAGGGCTGACCAACACCGATACCGCATTCGTGTGCCGGGGTTACCGTACTGAACAGAAACCGCGTACTGAACAGAGATGCCGTTTCTACCTTCAGTGGAGGAGCCGCAGTATCTAGTAACTACTTCGCCTGATTCTGGCCGTGGGAAACCTCCGGTAATGGTGTCCACCGGTAGATAACCTAACCTAACCTGACCCGGGAGGAACCGTAGGTCGTTCGACCGTTACGCAGATCCACTTGGTAGCCATTCTCGTCATGCAGGACAGCCCCTCCGAGTCCTGTACCAACGTCGCCCAGCCGAGATTGATCGCTATGGACGTTACCGATGGGGCATCCTCCCTCCCCCGGAGTAGCTTTTTACATCACCTTAGGATATCGACAGCGTCTACCGGTTTCTGGTCTCTGCGCCAGTGGAACATCGGTATCCGTAGTGTAATTCAGGCGGGTGACGGGTTCTTGTGGTAGCCGCATGCCCGGGACTGTCCAAACGCTCGGTCACGTTGGCCGTCCGAAGACGTTGCCCATCTGGTACCACGAGGAGGTGTGACCATAAGACTACAGTCATATCGCTATGGCCGGATCTTCTCAGTATACAGTATGTACAATGCCATACCGGTTCTACAGATTTTTCGTAATGCGATTTTCAATATCCTATTGTAATATTTTCGGAATAGATATATGAATATAAGAGTAAACAGAATTCCTACTTTTTTTCTGGAAAGTTCGGTGTTATCGAAAACAGTTAAAACACAAAATACCTACACTCAGATCCAGGGAGGGGGAGGGAGAAATGTAACACTTGCTCGGGGCTCCATTATTGTGGGGTGCAAAATGTAAAAATATTTTCGTTATAAATTTGAACCAGATATGGTAAATTGTAATACCTAATATTTTAATAACAAATATGTATATAGTACCTATATGATTATGATGTCATCGGAAATAATACTATACGAGTGTAATAGATACTTGTAGGCACAGATAATATACCTACCTATAGTTACGGGCACGAAAAATGAGTACTGACCGATCAACACCAATTATTGGCAGTTTGGTCACCGCAAATATGAAAAATGGGTTGTGCAATGCTCATTTTTCGTGCCCACGACGAAAATTAGTGTATTTCTTGAATCGACGGGATAAAATACTTTATGTCTACGGTTTTTAAACTAGTTACTATTTTTTTACTATATTTTATTTTGAATTAATGAGGGAATGATCATTTGCAAAGAGTTCCTATCTACCTACCACATATTCTATTTTTCCAATTCAAGCACTGTTTATTAAATAATACGCATTGAGATATACACGTATTTATAGTCCATAAAGAGGAGATAATCTCCATAAGGGGATTTGACCACGCCAAATTTTTAGTCGAAAACAATCATATACCATATACACCATATAGTTAGGTACGATCGCTTTGTGTGATTTTTATCAATTTCGTTATGTTAATATTATACTCGTGTATTTTAAATGAACTATATGTTTCAGCTACATCATTTTTTTTTTAGACATTTCTGTTAAAATTATTTCGTGAAATAAAAATGTTGAAATCCAAATCACATCGAAAATAATTCTTTGGGGTTAACACAATTTGAAATTTGTTGATTTTAAAGTTGGTATTGTCTTATAATATACACTTGTATTTTGCTACAAAATATTAATCTTAGTTCGAGGTCTAATATCTATCTTGCCGTATAGTACACAGGTGACTTTGATTTGATTGATTGGTCAAAGATGACAATTTTGCCCTTTTAAATAAACATTTTTAGCATAAAAAAATTTTGAAATTCAAGAAATAATTCAACAAAATTAAATCTAGTTGGAAATTAGTTGGTACATTTTTATGATTTGTGGGGTTTAATTGGCAAATTTTTTATTTTTATTTTTTTGCTTATTTTTTGGTATAGTAAATTGTCGGTAAACTTTTGATTTTCCATCCAATTACAGAAAAAATGCATGAACTATTTTTTCTCTAAAGGGGTGTGAATTCCATATTTTTCTTTGGGTTGAAAACTGATAGATCCGGCACTGCCTACATTATACTATATTTTTTTCTGATCAATAGCAATAGGTACAGTAGATGGTTCGAATTGGTAAGTCCTGGTATCCTAGGATCCCGGTCCGTGGATCTGGTGACCATGGTCCGTGAGAATGGCTTCAGCCCAGTACCGTTAGCTGCTAATTAGACGTTCCTCCTTTGATGATGGATATAGATTAGGTTGGACCAAGTGACTTAGTAGAAGTAGAGGTCACAGAGAAGAGGTAGTTAGAATAACTTACAGAAGTAGGGACTGATAGAAGTGAACTGACTGAACATGCAGAAGTAGAAATCAAGGGAAATGTAAGGTTACCAGAGGTGTGCGGGAATGTGTAGTAATTGTTCGTTTAACCGTTTACCAGCAAGCCGGGACGGTTACAAATCTTAATTCCCAAAGAAAAATTATGAAAATTTATTATAAGTATTCATGTTACTCCTAAAAATGAAAGAAGTCGTTGGCTACCTCATTTTCTACCTGGGAGTCGAACGGGGACCTCGTGCACTGAAAAACACATTTCGATCTCTTGATCAAAATACACCGCAAAATTCTTGAAAATACTTACCTACTTTAAGAAAATATAAATTTTGAAAATTTTGAACATATAATTTATAACCCCTTAATCAATAACATTATTGGGTTTTGTGTTCGCCTAATTAGTGTAACATTTGCTAACGCGGAGTATTATTTTCTCAAATCTATTTATATTGCCAGTAAAGGAACTTCATTTAACAATTTAATAAAAATTATAATTTTGATCTTCATATAGACTAATAAATCTCCAACTGATTGGTAGGGTTTAATGACCTAGCTATTATTATAATTATATCAATATTAATATTAGGTATATGTTAAATTTTTAGCACAAGCAAAGGCATACATGAAGTACCTCAAAGATATGGCAAATTTAAGTAATTACCCACTTTACAATAATTAAAAAATAAAAAATAAATCCTAAATAACCTAATAAATTTGATACTTAACATAATTGTATATTAGAATTTGTTAACTTTTGATTATAGTATATCATATGTATTATATACCTATTATACTTAAAAATATGCTACTTATTATAATATAAAATATACTGAACAATACTGTAATTTTAATCTTTAACTATTTATCATATGATTTTCTAATCAGAGCTGGAGTATTATAGTAAATATTAGTAATTTAGGATATTTTTAGAGGTTATCATGGGGAAAATAGATGAATTATTTCATGTAGTAAACAACGTGTATAATGTATAGAAGTCAACATAATATAATTAAATATAACATATAAAATAAAACCAAAATACAATTATATTTATAAGTATAATTGTATTTTGAATAAATTGCATCAAAAGAATAAAGCATTTCTGAAAAACGATTTCTTTGAAAACAATTTAACACAATAACCTTTAATAATTGTAATGTAAAAGGTGCGATCATATTATCCCTTAAGTAAAATAATTAAAGTAAAAAAAAAAGAATTTTATTTCATTTATGATTTTTGAAACTCCAGATATTAATTTTACTAAATATTTTTACTAAAAATTTAGAATATTTTAACCTTGTAATTGGTTAGGTTTTATACTTTGATTAAATGGCAAACTATATTTTTGATTCAATATTCTGACGCAGAATATTTTTATAAAATTAAAAAATATAAAATATTTATTTTATATTTTTTATTTCTCACAAATTTTGATCGAAAACTTTCATATTTTTAGTGCTTTGTGTAAATGTATTTCTAGGACTATGTCTATAATTAAGTCTAACATTATAGACATTACATTCACATAATATTAATATTTTATTAAAGGGGCCTATATTTCACACAGCTGTAAGGAGTATTATATAGGAAATTTATTATTTATTCATTGTAAAACTTTGTGCATGTTTAAGTTGATATGATCGTTAGTGATAGTAACCCGTATTAAATGTATACGGTAGTTTTGAAATATTGAATTCTTTACTTTAAAACTTTTACATGACTCTTTCTATCTAAAATTGTTCCCAGACAGATTGAAAAATAATAAAAATAATAATCATTTTTCTGCTCAAAATCTAAAATGCGTACAGAAACTGGGAATTTATTTAATGTAACAAGGTCACAGGGTTAGCTATTTCCTTCTGTATTCTATTAGAATAATTAAAATAATCACTTTTGTATTATTTAATCTTTATTTTAAATAAATTATTAATTTTTAATAACATTTTTATTTTAATTAAATATAGTTTTGTTTTCCGTACTTTTAGTCATCTATGTAATCATCATTCTTATTTATTACTTCATTTTTAATATAATTTTTATTTTAATAGAATAATGTCGTGTTTTTAGCTTAAACATGATGATTTATTATCATAATGAAATAAATAATAACGGATATTTAATAAATGTTGAGATGTTGTTGTTGAATATATCAAACTTGCATATTAAATAATACACTAAGATCCAACAAACAGTAAGAAATTTCCGAAAATATGCAACGAACTTAAATTCAAATTTTGGGGAACTATTAACAATGCTAAAAATAGATAGCTAATCATGACACACTTTATAATAAGATTAGTTATTAGCATGTCGTTGAAGGTAGTTTTGGAATATACACTAGTTTATGTGTTTGATAACCTTTATAGAAATATAATAATTCGAAAGATAATCTAAATTTTAACTTGGGCAATTTTCGATAGTTATTTTAAAAAATATTCAATAAATTATATAAATTGACTAATAATAACTTTAAAAAATTCGCCCATATAAAATGTAGTATATCATAGAATATGAAATTTTCTTAATGTTTCATCCAATGAAAATGGTGATGTCTCCTAATTCTTAGGCACAATATCCTCTTAATTGGAAGATATATATTTAATTGACTACTCTCCTCTATATGTTTATTATATGTGTAGACACTATTTCGACTAATTGTCTATAAATTAAATAAAGTTTATATGTACTTATCTATAGTAAAATCAATAAAGGGAGGTTCACAACTAAATCTAGGTAAAATATTGCTAGGTAGTTCAAAGAATCCGAAAGAAAAATATGAGGAAGAAAGGTATATCCCAAAACTAAATTATCAAAATCTAAAATATCAGGAAGTGAAAATACCAAAATACAAAATATCTATACAATAAATATTGGAAAACAAAAATATCGAAGTACAAAATATCTATGTAAGATATATCTAAAATAAAAATAACAAAATTCAAAATAATACAGGTAATAAAAATAAAAGTGTCCAAATATAGTAGTGGTGAATTATGATCACTACTTATTCAATTGTCAGAGAATATAGTGTACCTAGTGTTATTGTTTTAGATTTGAAATTAAAGATAAATAAAAAAATTTTAAAAAACGGTTCTCAGCGATGTTTTCTGTAATATTAATTTTGATATTAATAATTACTTTATAAATTATAATGATGCTTTAAACATTATAGTATATTTATATATTGTTTCTTTCAGATATTTTGAATTTTTATATTTTTACTCTCGTACAGATTTTGTATTAATATTTTACTTCCAAATATATTCAAAATATTTATTATTTTCTTATTTTATTATTATTATATTTATTATTCTATTTACTTACACTTATTTTGACTCCGGATATTTTTACTGATTACCATTCATGCTTTTATCGTGTAGTGTAACAAAATTAATCAATTAGAGAGAAGACAAATAAAATATTAATAATAAAAATTTGTAAAGTTCACAAAAAGTATTTAATCTAATAATAAACACTAAAAGATGTAATGTGAATACACATTTAAAATTACAATTATATAGTTAATATTTAAATGAATACTTGAGCCTAAAGTAGTTAGATATATATATGTTTATAAATTTCAAAAATTAAAAAAACCAAAATGTATATCTTATCATTATTATAAATTTTAGAATATATTGCTAGTCCATCCGATTTTTGCAATAAAGCAACATGTAAGTGAATTTTATTACAGATTTTTGACCTGTTTGTTAGATTAAATTTTATTACATATATATATATATATATGTAATATAATAATTAAATAATTAATAAAAGTTGTTGGAAATTGTTATAATTTTAAACGTTACAAAACAAATTTAGGATTTTCTATTTTCGTAGGTATACTTACTCAAAAAATGAATATAGAACAAGTACTAAAAAATACACATTAGAAAAATAATATTACAAAAAGTAATACTATACTCGTATAGAAAATTATCCTTTAATTATTTAAAAATAAAATTTAATTTGTAATTTCAATTTTGAAGGTATATTATTTTATTATATTTAAAATACTTGAATATTTAGCTCGAAAAAACTCATTTAAATGTTGACTATGTTCTATAATAGACACGGTTATCAACTAAGGTTGGAGCTCGATGATATATAGCCTGTACATTAACATTGTTGAAGTGGCGCCAAAAGTGAACTAAGAGAGCTAGTAATAGTTAACTGATTTTAACATGTAAAACATACAACAAACCGTTATTTTCCTTTACGAAATATTTGAATTTTTAATAAAAATCAAATAATGAAATTTGTAGAAAATTTAATTTTAAATGGGGAACTTTAACGAAAAAATGATTATTAGTTATCACCATCGTTATTATCACGTAATAAGTGTGTAGTTATTACACAGAATATTCTATGGTTATTATATTGTTTGAAATTTAAACTTTTCTCTCCTAAACAATATTCTCCACGGTTATCTATAGTATTCTATAACCTATATACGAGTAATATATGATAAATTTTTCGACATGAATTAATTAATTATTCATTTGACGTCAGATTATGACAGTAATACAGAGAAAGTGCATCAATTTTGTGTTCCTAAAATTGAGCAAGTGGGTGGTGGGCGAGTAGTGAGTTTTATCAAAGTTTTTGAACGATTTAACGTTTAATTAAAGGTATAAAGTAAATCAAGCAAAGCCAGAAAATTTTTTTTGGGGTAGGCGAGTGGTATTATTTATTTTGCTCCGGTAAGATTTGAATGTTCAAACCGCCTCTGCATATAGGTATATATAATAACATATATATATATATATATATATATTATATATTCGGATCTACACATGCATGAATAAATATATATATATATAATAATATATTGAAGCTCCGCTTAGAATCGTATTTATCGAAAACAATGATTTATCGTTGTTTTCAAATTTAAAATAATAATAATACACTATCCTGCCCGAGGAACGAAGAGACGATGATCCACCACCATAAACTGGACTACTTTTTTTACTTATATCTCACGATATACTTACTACAAAAAATTGAAAACAGACTTGATCTATGTAAAATTGACTTCTCTATAAATTAATTTAATTGAACTCCGTGAAAAAAAAAAATATATAAAGTTTCGTCTCAATAAGGAAAAACAATTTTCCGTCCTATGAATTATATGTTACAATCAGTTCAACTACTACTAGCACTTTAGTTTGCTAGTCGCGCCACTTCAACATACGATAACGCACCGAGCTTTAACCTTAGTAGATAACCGTGATAGTAGGTAATCTATGTTATATAGTATATTCTAAATAGGTATATTCTCGACATGACAACCTTTTATTTCGATTTATAACTATGGTGTGTGGATATATAGTGACGTGAAATTGTATTCAATATTTATGCCTAAATAATCATTTTGAATATAATCTAGTTATTCTAAAGTATTAATAAAAACACATTAGTTAAAAAATATTATCTAAACTGTGGTGCTCAGAATACATTTTTGAACGAAAATAGTTTTCATTTATTTTATCTATGATCTAAAAAATCGTCTATCCAGAATAATTAGAACCCATGATATACACTGATATAAGATTATGATATATAATAAAGAATTGTCTGTTCTATATTCAAACTTATCTAGTTTTATTTTTCAGCATTATATAGTAATTATTACGGTAAGGTCACGGTACTCATATTAATTTGATTATATTATCTAGTAGAAGTTCTTGTGATTTTAATTTGTAAAGGATAATTACGTGGAGTTAAGTTAAAAAAGTTCTTAAATTACTCATTTTTCTGGAAAGTATTATTAAAATTTAATTGATTTTTTTTTTTTTTTTGTTATTACGTCTTTTATCTTCACCCTAAGATGAAGATAATATATATATATATAAATTTTAAAACTTCTAATTTATCATAAATATTAAAAGATAAATATAGAGAAGCAATACAAAATTAATAATTAATCAAAAACCAAAAACATATTGAGTTATTACAAAAATGTACTATCCATAACAATTGTTTATGCTCATATATTATTAACTGATACATAATACATTTTTTTTTATGACCGTCATATACCTACAATATTTTATCGGTGATACTAACCAATCTACCAGTGGATATTATTCGTATTTTATTCATTATTGTAGTTATTGATTTCTTCCAAATAAATCGAATACTGACAATAAATGTGATTATCATAATATCGAGTACACGTACGGGCATATAAGGACTACTAAAAAATATCATTATTTTAGAGTAATACAGTCTTTCAGTTTTGAACTTTATTTAATAATGAATAACAATCAATTGGTCTAGTAAAAAATACTAACGTTGAATAAGAACTATGTATATATCCACCTAATTTTATAAAATGTATATTATTTATTATGAAATGTACCTACTTAATAAAAAAAAATCCAATTACATTAAATAATACGGTGAAATTAATGAATTTTAAAATTTGTATTTATGATAGCACTGAGTAAAATAAAGATAATGAGTTTGTTATTTATTGTAGTATAGAAATCTGTGAATTTTTCATTTCAAATGACAATGACTCAGTGCCAACGTAAACACATATGTAACAATATTTTAATATACTTGTATTTTTACCCCTACTGTTCCCCTTAGGTGTTATGATCGATTGATTCATGGTAGCGGTCTATACTACTTCTGTACAATTTTATCAGTTTCCATTCTCTTATATTCTGTACTAATATATAGCATGAGAGATTGATTTGTATTTTTTCTAAAATTTTTTGGTTCTCGTAATATGGCGTTCATTACCAGTCCTACAATTCTAATTACTGGATAACGCGTGCTTCTACCAGAGAATAAGGAAACCATTTGTCAACAAACGTCCGCTATAAGAAAAGGTTGGGAAATTTTCTAAGTCCTAAAATTAACGTAGAAAACTCAAAAATACAGACGAAAAAAAAAATGAAAAAATCGCAAACAGATAGCAGAATAGATAAAAAAAATGATAATGTGCATAGAACATCATATCATAGAACATAACAGAACTAACACTTGACGGGTGGCTTGGGATCCATACATAATAGTATTATTCATGGAATCCGTAGGTACATGATATTAGAAACGATATTTACGATCCCTGCCACCCGTCCAGCTATCAAAAATAAGTTACAGTGAAGGGCGTTATCTTAAATTGTGCATTTTTATTCTTATTAGAAAAATTGTCATAAAGCAGTTTTTCTATTCGTAAACATAGGATTGAAAATAACACAAAATGTCAGTCCCCAGAACAGTGTCATACTACTGATAATATACACAGCCATTTCATTTGTGTTACCACTATATGTTTGTAATGTTACATTGTTAAGAATTTTTTTTTATGATTTCTTCAGGTATAAAAAAAGGAAATGACGGTAAATATATATTATATATGTGTACTATAAATGTGCTAAAATAAGTTCACAAAATTAATACCTATCAGAAATTATCAAAAAAAAAAAAAAAATGGAAATAATTATAAAAATATTATACATTGTGTGTGCGCCAAACGCAGAACCCTGTTGAACGTATTTATTGATATTATTGCTTATATTTATATTTTATTAAAATATTTGTTAAAATAAGGTTTATAATATTTTTCGAAATTTTGGAATTCAATTTCTTCAGTTTCGTAAGAATACATGTTGTGGAAAATTGTTCTATTAATGAAAGGAATAGAATTTAAAACTTTTTAATAACATGAATAGCACTATATTTTTGCGCCGATTCACGTTCCAATGAAGACAACGAAAAACCGATTACTCAGTTAAGTTCATTACAAGTTTCCATTCTCTAAAATTATTGTTTCTGATTTGGTTTCACATTATCCCAAGATTTTGAGAAATATATGGCGTTACCAATAGACGTCACACACAAATTTAAGCCTGTGACAGCCAGTATAAGTCGATTGTTCTCATATATTCTCTTGACTCCTTGGTTTTAAATATTTATGTCTTTCGGTTTTATACTATTTCTCTCACCAGACTAAGGTTTAGTTATACTTGTTTGCATTTTAACTTAACTTCTTACTGTTTTTATGAAATAAAGGTTTATGATTTTCATCATACTTTTTCACCAACTAGAGATATTTAACTCACTCTACTCTTTAGATTAAAATCATATTTATATTTTTCATTCATTCTACATCTTTTTTTTTATCCTTTATCTCAATTCCTTCTTTTACTGTTCAAAATTTTCTATTCTTTTTTTTTTTCGTTCAGTATATATTTATATTTTAGATTCTGAGTGAAGCGAGGAATGTACTAGTTTTACGATGATTAGTTTTTATTTTTTTATTTATTTTTTTTTTTTTATGTCTGTACCCAAAAATTATATAAGAAAAGTGGTTCGATCATTATAAGTAGCACTATTTTCTGGTAGAAAATTGCATCTAGTTGGTACTTTAGAACGGCAATTTAGTTTTCATAAAGTTAAATGATAAATTTTGATAAACGCATAAAATAAAATTTTTAAAAAATTAGCATATGAATCGGTAAACACGATTAGTGTAAAATTCATCAACATTTTAAAAACCGAAACGTACAATATTTTTTAATAACCATTTCAATTTTTTTTTTTTTTTTTTTGAACACCCACTTAATTTTTTGGACATTTTGGTATGAAATGTGTTCGAATTTTGAGGAAATAATAGATATATAAGTTTAAATTTTTCACCAAAAACGTATGTAAGTACATTATGAAAGCAAAAAAATATTTGAAAATGTTTAGCTATTTTAGGGCTACTAATAGCAATTTTGAATTTTGAGTAATTTAATTCATCATAGATACAACTTTTCTTATTCTCTATTGGGAATTCGATTTTTTTTTAAATATGTTTTTTTTATCAAAATAATAATGGTGAAGTCAGAAATTGGCTGACGGAATTGGTTTTAATGTTATATCAAATTGAAATTTAACGATTTTACCACGATCATTTAAAATGATTAATTTTTATATTTTTAATTGTCTTTTTTATTAACATTTTTATATTTAATGACATTAAATTGTTTTAAATGAATTATGAAATCTAAATTTAAAATGTAATTGGTATGTATACATATGCAATATAAATATAATTTTTTTTTTTTAGAAAAAAAATTGTGTGAAAGTAAGAAAATGTATTTCTATAGTATTACCAGTCTCATGAAATTAATTAAAAATATAAATATATTACATATATATTTTAAATACTAAAACGAAAAATTATTATTTATCTATAAATACCTAAAAATACTTTAAATACTTTTATATTCCTTAATGAGCATTTAAGCTTCTTTTAAACATGTATAAAATGGATACGTTTATACCACAAAATCTAATAAGCACCCATGTTATATACATTTTATTATAAATGTAGTAAGTATAATTTATATACCTAGTATATAATTTCCTTTCTTTAATATATCGATTCGTGTATATAATAGTAAATCTATGAAATAGTAATTTGTAAAATATTTTTATATATAGAGATACTGAATAAATTTTTTTCTAGTAAGTAGATCATTTTAAATAACAAAAACTAAAACATTATTTATACATTCTTTTATTTAAATATATTTAGATGAGAGATTGATATAAAATATAATTAAAAATACCAAATTTAAAAATTAATTAATTGTGATATTTTATGATTATATATATAGTATTAAATTATCTAATGATGCATATTTTAAGTTAAAATCTACACATATTTAAATGCTAAAATGTTATATTCAGGTAGATTACTGTCAACTAAAAAATGTAAATAAACATTATTTGGTAATATTATGTATATCATCTAACATATTATATTTAAAAATAAATTCGTTCTCGTCAAAAATGTGAACTATCTTTAAGTACATATTAAATGAGTTAAGACAGGAAAATAAATTTAAATTAATTTTCAAATAAATAAAAAAGGATACTTTGTGGTTTTAGATTAAAAATATTATAATTAAAAACTGATGTCCAAACCTTTCCACATTCAGTGTGCATTTAGCTATGGCAGTATGCAGTGTTCTGTTTCTTCTTTGATCACTGTTTATTTTTTAATGTGTGCTGTAATACAAACCAATATAAATTCATCGAAAACTTTTTGAGCTGTACAGAGGTAAAACAAACTTCATGAAATTTGAGGGAAATCATACATGTGTTCCTTTATTGTTAAGAAGCCTCTGTCGCGGTATTTATTAAGTGACACACCAAATTAGACAACCAAACCAGCGCTTTATTACTATTTTACTCCGGTACCTATGTTATTTTCTTCTAACACGGCTGTCGGCTATACTTTAATATAGCTTGGTGGAAGCCATTTTCGCATTTTATTTTTCGAGTATTCAACTTCTATTATTAGATATTATATATTATAAAATTATTAATAATTATAAAATATAGTGTTTTCTATCAATTTTGTAATAGGTTTTTAATTCTACAACATTTTCAATGTCATTTAATTTTATACTAAAATTAAATTTCATTTGTTTTGCGTAAAAATGGATTTGATCAAAATGTAGTCTGAGTATATATTATATAAAAAATAATTATAAAATAATTTTTATCCATCCATCCATTGTTTCCATTCATTTTTCCTATCAGACGTTTTATCTAGATAGTCAAAATCTTTGAAAAATGTAAAATAATACTGAAATATTTCTAAAAGTAATTTAAGAGACAATAGGAATAGTAAACTTTTGTTACAAACATCATCGAATTGTACATTATGTACTATCTTGAAGGATATTTTCATAAAATTAAGTCATTCTATTTAATTATAGGTATAATAAATTAATTATATGTACTCTAGCTGTATGCTTAATAACATGGTAAATAGCTACAGTATACAATAAATTAACCTCTTCATGCATGATTTTTTTTTTTTTACAAATAAAAATTATTTTATATTTTATTTTGTCATTTTGTATTAAAAATAAAATACTTTTAATCAAAATGGAAATGGGCTTTACAATATTCATGTATATAATGAATAATAAATTGTTAGTATTAATTTTTCGAAAAATTTATGATTATAATTTGTTTGTTTATAGTAGTTAAATATATACCATATTGTATTTATAATATTTTATTTATTTTTAGTAATACGGAGTTTTTTCGAACTTGTATATTCTACATATAGTATGTACATAAAATATTTTATAAACTATATATGAATAATAAGATAGTTATATTTCTCATTTTAATTTATAAATAACTATGAAGGTATAAAAGAAATGTGAAAATATTGGTATATTTTTTGTGTTTAGCATTTTTTATCCATAGAGTATTTATAACAATATATTATAATATCGTTAATCCAGAAAGAATTGAGAACAAATAGTAGATTTTAAAGCCCCGGTTAAAAAAAAAAAAGGTTTTAAATACAATACCGAAATTTCGTTTTTTCAGGGGAAGGAAACAAACGTGAAGAAATGGTTAAGGAAAGGTACTTGAGATTGAAGGGATAGTGGGAGTATATGAGTGGGGGTTAAAGCTAGGAGAGTAAGCAACAGAATTAGATTAAACTTTTTGAAAAGAGGGAATATAAGGAGATGCAACTATATTGCAGAAAACAGGGAACTAACTTTTGTTGAAAAAGGGTATGGTACGATGAGCACAATTTTTGAATTTTTTTGCGGTTGTAAATAGGTCAGTGAGAGAAGATGAAGAGTGGAAAGATAAGAGACAAGATGCTTTCAATAGAAATGATACGATTTTATGAATATATAATGGATTTATATGCAATGGCAGCACCACTGGAACTGTCAATTCGGTCAGATCGGGTGAGGTAAAAATGAGGTAAAGAGAACCGGTAACCAGGTAATACCTAAATTTTTAACAAAAAAGCATATTGTTGTTAATAGAGAATTGAAGAAATATCTAAAAAAAAAGAGAACGAATACTTATTACATTCCATTGTAGCCTTTTTTATAGCGATATCGTGGCCAAACAAGTACAAAGGTAAAATTTAAATTAAAGAGAAAATAGGCAGGTTTTATAGGGAAATGGGATAAGTAGAACATAGTAAATAAAATTAGAAAGTAGACTAAAACTTGGCAGATGTTGATATCAATGCATTCTACGGCAGGCCATTTTTAAGGATAACTATTTTTACTTTTTAAAAGTCTAATTTTGTGGTATATAATACATTTGAATATAGCTTTCTACGATCAACCCATAATAGTGATGTTTCATTAATTTTACTCAGTAGGGTTTTATATATCTTCTATATTAGTTTAGAATATAGTTGATACTTTTGAGGGATAAAAAAAAATTACATTCCGATCGTTTAATATCGAACGCAATAACATATCATTGTCTTAAAATCAAAAATATTAGTAATACATTATCCTGTCCGAAGACCGAAGACAATGGACCAACTTCTTCCCCTTATATCCTACCCAACACGTAAAGTGTATCTTTCAGTAGCTTTTTTTCTCAATTGTTTTAAATTATGTGCTAAAAATATGTATTCAATTAAATATTTTATTTTACACACATCAGTAATTTATTTATTTTATAGGTGAAGACTGTTTTCTGCGTAAAAGTAATGTATTTTTATTTAATAAAATTTATATCTGACAATGTTTTAAATAATTCGTTTAGAATTAAGTATTGATTTAAATAATGTTTATATATATATATAAGTAAATATAATAATATATACATAAGTAAGAGATCAAATTTGTGTAATAATAGTATATTTTTAATTTCCTGTTACATTAATCCTACTTGTCTATTTCTATAGTATAATTTTTACGTACTAAATTAAGTTTACGCCATTTATTTGCATAAAATATTTATTCCTACTTTATTTCTATGATAATTTTAAATGGTATACATTGTGTATAGGTTGCCATCATAATCGTTGTTCATGTTCAGTACCCATATACTTGTATTCGTAGTGAATGAATTTTTGGCATATTTTTCTGAGCTATTACTTTTCATTCATACCTAAAATTCACAACCCAATTAAATCTTAAAGATCAAATTATGCAAAAAAAAAGAAATAGCGTAATTTATTATTTGTTCCAATTTTAAATCCTTCTATAATACCTCCTTCCCAAAAATAATCTGAAGGATTCTCAATATATTTTACATTGGAATATAAGTAGCTCCTCGTACTTGCCATAGATATGAAAAGGACATAGGTCAGAAAGCATAAGCTTACATGAAAAAATGATATGTTTTTTCCTTATAAAATGAAGCAGTTTAGTTTATTGACGTGTATGTTGAGTTGTGGCATTTACGCAGGATAGTAATGAAACATCTATAAGGTTAATAATTTACATCTCGAGATATACTCGGGCACAAATCAAGAAATAAGAGGAACCCACTACAAAAATGCATTTAACAACTATCATGATGAGCATGAGAGTCAAATTTATTTTTATACAAGAAAAATTACTTGAATAATATACTTAGCTGTGATCGGCGACTGACTTAACTTGCTTCTATTGTTTTTTAACCGGACAATCTTGACGGCCACCAAGTGTCTTACGTGGTAACCAAAAATACGTATATAAATACGTGCGTGAAGTTGGCACCCCCACTTTGTCCAATCATATTCAAACCTGTGTCAAAATTTTGCAACTAATTTGCAACAATTTGCAACGCAAATAAAAAAATTTGAAACAAAGTCTACGAGCTGCTAGAAGCAAACATAGCTGGGAGTGCCAACTTCACGCAGCACCCCCACTTTGTCGTATCGATTCCAAATCAATGCCAAAATTTCGCAACTAATTTGCAACAATTTGCAACGCCATTGACAAAATTTGCAACAAAGTGTACAAGCCGCTAGAAGCAAACATAGCTCGGGGTGCCAACTTCACGCAGCACTCCGACTTTGTCCTATCGATTCTAAATCAGTGGCAACATTTTGCAACGAATTTGCAACAATTTGCAACACTGATTTCAGAATTTGCAACTTATTATTTTCACCGTTATTAACGTTTTTCGCATGGGGTGTCTATAGATATCATGGTACTCAACTAATTAACCCTATGGATCTCACACTACTGTTATCATTTTTCAACTAATTATCAATAATTCGAAACACCTGTTTTAGAATTTGTAACTTATTATTTTCACCGCTATTAACGTTTTCAATATGGGGTGCCTTCATACCATAGCCCCCAACTTTGTCCTAACGATTCCAAATCAGTGCCCAAATTTTGCAACTATTTTGCAACAATTTGCAACAACGATTTCAGAATTTGTAACTTATTATTTTCTCCGCTATTAACGTTTTCAGTAAGGGGTGCCAACCTTACGCAGCACCCCCACTTTGTCGTATCGATTTCAAACCAATGCCAAAATTTTGCAACAATTTTGCACCAATTTGCAAAGCCATTGACAAAATTTGCAACAAAGTATACGAGGCGCTAGAAGCAAACATAGCTGGGGGTGCCAACTTCACGCACGTTATATAAGTGCGTGCGGTGAGCTAACGGGCCACGGAGAAATGAAGAGGATGAGTGACTGAAATCTGAAGAAAGAAAATCTTTAACACGTAATGGTATAAGTTGACTTTATTGGAATACGTATCGCTGCTAACGGACTTGCCATAATGACGACGGCGAAATAACGAATAATAATAATTAACACTTTTATAATAATAATAATAATAATAACAAAAATAACAAAAACGACAGATACTATAAAGAAAATATTTATTATTCAAACAGTACACATTTATTTGACATTTAGAATGGGAGAGGACGATGGAAATTAATGATGAACAGCTGACTAATCAAAAATATATTTATACGATATTTTTGTAATTAAACTTTGCGATCTACAGTAGAGTAACGCAAACACCCATATAATCTAGGACATTCACTTTTTATTTTCTTATTTGTATGTTAATCATATATACCGGAAGTTCATAGGTATTAAATACATTGTATACTCGTATATGATCTCAATCCTATGGGCATTAAGAGTGACAAAAAAGCTTATTCCGTAGCTGAATTTGTACCAAAATTGATCGGCTATTAGATATAACTAGATTTTTCGATTTAGTTCTTTATTTTTATATGGTTATCAGATACGCATTAAATTTCAAATGTGGAAAGATAGGCATCAACCAAGTAGATAATAAATTTAAGTTAAATTAGTGTTTACTTTTTAATTTAACAAAATAATCTTATAAATTTTGAAGTTTCCATATTATATAGTTCAGATATAATCTGTGAACAAGTCATATTGTCTGGTTAATTTTGTTTCATTAAAAGATATGTTAAATTAATACATTTCTTTTTTTATTCCATAATAATATGTTTTATATATTATGTTATCTGTATTTTATTATATGTTTTGTTGATATATTAAATAAACACTATATAGTAGTACCTACGTATTATATTATAATTCCTATAATAAGATGTATAAACTATATATTAGTGAATAGTGTACCATATCGTGTATTTATAAATGATTATAAGTATTATTCGTATTATTTATAAGGAGGGACCTACTAAAATTGTATCATTTAAACTTTAAAACAGTTATATGGTGTAACATTGATATTCATAATACATAATAGTTATATAGTTGTGATAAACATAAAATAGCAATAACGGTTTAACACTAATACTTTAGAAAAAAAAATAAAAAATAATAATAATAATATAGAAGTTATTTTGTTATTTTAATTTTGTATTTCGTACAGAATTTGTACTTATTTAAATAAAATAGATAATAAAGATTATTTTGAAAACTAGATTTAATAATTTATTGCTCACAAATCATATTTCATTGTTTTATTATATAGCTAAATTAAATATTGTATTTGGTAATTTTTATGTAGGTACACAATTTAAAATATACCAATAAAAATTAAACAAATTAAGATTAACTTTTGGATTAACTGAGTTAAGTTAACTAAAATCTTATTTTAACTTTTAACTTTAACTAGTTAAGACATTATTTCATTAACATTTAACTGATTATTATTTAAAAAAAAGTTGATCCAATTAACTTAAAGGTATCAAGTTTATGATTTCATTAACCTTACCTATAATTGCAAATGTGTCGCATTCTACTATGTATTATTAACTTCATGTGAAAATTTGTTGTTTAATTCTAATTTATTTACTTATTTTTAACAATTTTCAGCTCCAAACTCTGAACATAATGATTATATTAGTTATAGTACGTATTAAATTCACTTTATTATACACTGTATATATATGTATATTACAAGAATAGGCTTTTAATAAATTTATTAAATGATGAGATATTATATGATATTAATAAATTTAAGGTTACAATAATTATTAGATATTATGAAACAATAAAGATTTACATTTTTTCAACTTAGTCAAAAATTAATAAATTGAGCTGCACACACCAATAGTATAATAATTGTAAATAAATAATAATGTGGATTTAATTTATCTTTAGGGGAGGTATTAGACGATAGTAAGTTATATATTTATATTTATTTACATACAGCGTTTGATGTGTAGGGCAAAAACGTATGTTATAGATAAAAGAAACTTCATATGAAAAAGATTTTGGAATGCAACTTGTTTGTAGCGATATTTTATAAAACCTGAAATTTACATTGCCTGAGCCAGTTTCAGAATTGTATACAATGAACACTTTTTTACTCGGGCCGTGTTCGACAGTGATGGACAAAGCGCACCTTTCGGTCATATTTCATCCGCAGCCTTTGGTGCGCCGTACTGTTGTACCTATTAATATTTCTCCCGTTATCAAACTCTGATAGCGGTGTGGTCGCGCTGAGAGACGCCATTACCATCAAAACCACAACACATGTAGGTTATAAACAGGTAACTTCTATAAACAGGGCTTGCTTTTTATTTTATTTTCACGTTCATAATATTTTTAAATATTTATATAAGTACGTGCGTTTCACGTGTGCTTGTGCCTGTCGCCGTTTTCTAAGGCACCTATTGTGCCTTCGCCCCCGTCCTGGGCTTTATCGTTGGGCTCTTTGGTGTCATCGTCGTCCACGGCCGCAAAAGTCTATTGTCACCCATGGCCACCCAACCCATGGATCATTCTCACTACGCGTTACGACAATTCATTCATTCAATAATATCATTGTAGTTAAGTGAAAATTAAGTCGATAAGTGAAGTCATTGATGACTTTCTTACATAAATAGTAACTGTGGTATGTAATGTTTATTTATCTAAATATCATGATGTCAAAATACAAATGTGAAAAAAAACATTACTGTAAAATTATAGTTGGTTCTGTTTTATATTTTCACCTGTGAGATTCTATTAACATAAATCATTAAAGATCAAAAACTGTTTATTAAAATGAAAATCACATTTTTACATGTATTATGCAGAGTGAGTCTCACAACTCACAAGCACACTTCTTACAGTGAATAATAATATTGATATCTTATCACTAGGTATAATATTATGATTAATCATGTTACCACATATCACATCTTCCCTTTTAATTTTTTAACAAATTCAAATTCAATTTTTTTTTTTTTTTTTTCTAACAATTGCTACAACTCTTAAAAATATCTCATAAATAATATCTGCACAAAATTTAATAAGTATTAACATAATCAAAAATTACAATTAAAATTAAACAAAATACTCTTTAATAACACATTAATTAATAATAATTAATATTTACATAATACATTGATTGATTCATTACACATAGTAATACACATTTCTTATACAATAGTTATTAATACATAACTAGTAATTTAAAAACTATATTTTCGAGTCTTTTTTACTATTCTACCATACCTAGTTTTATTTGAGTTTTTACTACTTATCTCCACTTTCTCATCATTTCTTTCCTCACAAATTACTTTTTCTTCTTCTTTATCCCTCTTATCCCATATTTTTTCTAAATCTTTGTATTCTCTTATTGACTTATCGATTTCTTCATCAAAACTATTAAAATTGTTATATTCTTTCAATTTCTTTACAAAATGTGTATTTCTTCTTAATAATTTTCCTGTATCATCTTTTACCATGTATGATCTGGGGAAGTTGGTTTTTTCCACTATTATTCCTTTAGACCACTTTTTATTGAATTTGTCTTGCAGTAGTAGGTACCTTACTTCCCGGTAAAAACTCATTCTCTTCCTTTCAGCATTTTTGTTATACCACTTTGTCTGTTTATCTCTTATTTGTTTTATCTCTTTAGTGCAGTCAACTATTATTGGTATAAATATATCCTTATTAAAATTACTTACTAATGTTCTTAATTCCCTACTTTGTAATAATTGTGCTGCGAACTCGCAACAGGTGTATTTCTATAATGTAGTAAATAAGAATTGAAATCACCATTCTCTTCAGGTTTTTTATTTAATATTTTTTTAACTATACCAACAGATTTTTCTGCTCGCCCATTTAACCTAGGAAATTTAGGGCTAGAATAAACAATATTAATTCCCCATTCCGTAGCAAAACATTTAAATTCATAACTCCCAAAAGGATTATTATCAGCTAGGTACTATTAATTCTGGAATTCCAAATCTACTAAAAACTTTCTTTACTTTTTAATTATTTCAGAGGTGTTTTTAAATTTTAATTTATTTACTTCAATCCATCTTGAGTAGTAATCAATAATCACTATATAGCTTTTTTTTTTAAACTCTGCTATATCCATACCTATTTTCTGAAATGGAATATTTGAGAAATCGTGTTTAATAATAGGTTCTTTTACTTTACTATTACTAAACATTAAACATAAATTGCAATTTTCTATTGAGTTTTCAATTTGACTTTTCATTCCAGGCCAATAAAATAATTGTTTTTCTTTAGCTACAGTTTTTGACATACACATGTGTGTGCCATGCAATTTTTCAACAACATATTTAATTTCCATATCAACCTTTCCTAATACCTCATCCTTTTAATTTATTTGAATTCAATTAATTCACTTTCTTTATTATTTTTAAACTGTATTTGCACTTCATCTAAAGAATGAACTACATCATTCAATTCATCACCTTTATCTTCTCTTTTTATATAATTCCTGCTTAAATAATCTGCTACATACATGTATTTTCCTGGTAAATATTGAACTTCAACATTGTATGATAATAACTTTAATCTTAACCTCCTTAACCCGTTATTTGGAATTTTATGAATTTCTTTTTTCATAACTGATACCAACGGTTGATGATCAGTATTTACTTTAATTCTATCTTGTCCATAAATTAAATAATGAAACTTGGTACAGGCAAATACTATTGCTACCATTTTTTTTTCTACTTGTGCATAGTTAATTTAATTTCCACTTAAACAACGCGAAGCATAATGTATTGCTTTATTATTTTGAAAAATACAACACCCAATTGCTCTTTCTGAAGCATCAATCTGTATTTCAAATGTATCATTTAAATTAAAATTACTTAGCATAGGCAAATTACATAATATTTCTTTTAATTGATCAAAACTTTTTTGTTGTTTCAAACCCCACTCCCATAAAATATCCTCTTTTAATAACACTCTAAATGGTGTGACTAATTTAGATAAATTAGAAATAAAACCACGAAGATAATTTATCATGCTTATAAAGGACTGAAATTCTTTTCTGTTATTTGGTTCTTTTAATTCTATAATTGACGTTAATCTATCCTTGTCTGGCTCCACTCCTTCACTTCCAAAAACAAAACCAAGGAACTTGACCTTTTCCTTCATAAACTGTACTCTTTTAGGATTAAATTTAATAATACTTTCTCTAGCTTTTCTTAATACTTCTTCTAACATTGTATCACGCTCCTCTTTAGTACTACCTGCTATCAGTATATCATCAAAATACACGTTTACATTTTTAATTCCCCCTTAGGAATTAAGGTTACCTAACCTAACCTACCTATCGTGTCTCATTGTGGACTATTTCAAAATGATACAAGAAAATGTAATTTAAATAATGATGTAGGTGACTTAAAACGATAAATATGTGAATACCTGAGCACTTGGTTGAAGTTGCAATTTTTAAGTTTTGTATAGGTATCTACTCAAATAAGTAATTTTTTTAATACAAATTTTGGATTTTTAATTTTCAAAACAACTTGATAACACAAATCATATAACCGTATTTTACGCGGGAAATAATAAAGATCACAAATTACAAGACAAAAAATTCATCATACTTATAGAAGAAAAATATTATTCATCATCTTGTAATGTTTAAAACGAATAATTCGAAAATTAATATAATATAATAATTCGACAATTATTGTCTGATTGTGTACATAAAATACACAAAGTACAAATTATTAAAATTGAATTGAATACAAAATATAATATTGATACTTCAAAATGCATTAATATAAAATTATATTAATAATTATGAATTTTACCTAATTTGTTGCAATATAATTTAGATTAAGTTATATCGAACTCTAAATGATTTTTATGGCCATTAAATTTGAATTCCATTTTTAATTTTTATATTTGCATAGTAAAATATTGCTATATTTTTTATTTATTTTTATACTTACACTATAATATTTGAATTAATATCATTTCCACAATTTTTATTTTTTCAAATAGATATGTGTTAGTGTTTGTTTTATGTTAAATGTTGATTTTATCTATGAAGTTATTAAAATTATCATTCATTAAAAAATTTTAATAATCTTATCTAATCTGTTGCAATATAATTTATATGAAGTTATATCGAAGTCAAAATGTTTTTTTTTTCAGATAATAATAAAACTCAATTAGGTAAATCTAAATAATAATACATTACGTTTTGCAAATATTTTATTCCTTCTATTGATCCTTTTATTGATAATGTAAGGAAATAATACCTCAAATTATAGATATGCTTTTGCTCGATCTTATCAAACTCATAAAACCATTTATATTTGTTTGAGCTAAAAATTGTGGTATAATTTATACAACAATTTTAATACAATGCCTTACAGGTTAACTATTAAATTTTAAAGAACAAATCTGGTTTAACGAGCATCCTTTTCTTTTTTTTAATCGATAATAGTACCTACTTTTAATGCTGATTACGAATCTAAAAAAATTTTGAATTGTTCGCTCTAAGTTTGGAAGTTATGGACTTTCGAATTTTTTTTAAATTTACTCTTTTTTTACGCGTGTGACGTCACGCCGTGCGTAAACACACAGATTACATGGGATTATACGACACTACTTACTATCATAACTCATGACTTTCTATAGTAATACTATTACATGCTCACCGTGTACCGTGTTAGGGTATACAAGATGTTTCCTGATTGGTTTACCAATAGCAAGGCTGGGCATTAACGAGTTAAAAGTGAAAATTAAGTTAATTTTAATTAAGTTGCTTAACGCGTTACTTTTTTTTTCGGATTAACTTTCAACTTAATAAGTTACTTTTTTATTAAAACACTAACGTGTTAACTTCAAGTTAACATTATACAAAAGTATCTAAATTAAGTTAAATTTTGCCCGAAGAACAATGCAAATTTTTGAATGGGATTTTACTTTTTGGTACCTATACGCAATTTGAGTAGGTACCTACAATAGCATGTACGTAATGATTAAGAATCGATATAAGTACATTTTTAACTACATAGAGGCTGGCATTTATGTATATCCAGTATGGAAAATATATTGAAGTGATGGGTACTGCTTATTTTACACTACATTAGTGTGAATCGAACAATAATGTAGGTATTTTGGCAGTTAGAAGTTATTTTCTGATTTATGTTAATTTATGCATGGGTTTTAATATGACTTGTTGTGTTTTTATTTTTACATGTATACACTTTTTCAGGCAGAAGAAGTCCCGAGTAGTTTTTTTGAGCAGAATAACCATCCTTTTTTACCTTTTGCGATATAATAGGTAAATCGACTTTTTTTCCTAATTAGGAAATTTTAACTTATTTAAGTTACTTTTTTTTTCTTCCAAAGTTAACTTTGAACTTTAAAAGTTAATAAAAACTATACGAGTAACTTTTAACTTAACTTAGCTCATATTATTTTCAATAAACTTAACTTAACGAGTTAAAAAATATCGTTAACTTGCCCGGCCTTGGCCAATAGTGTACTAAAAGTTTCCGAGTGGTTCAACCAATCAGGGAGCTCTTTATATAAATAACACGGTACACGGCGAGCATATAATATAGTCTGAATATAGTCTAGTAGTGGTAGGTAAATTAATAAAAAGACATTTATTTTTATTTTTTTTTTTTTAATAAAAGAAAACAGTACTTTCCCTACCCATTGGGTAGACCAGTGACATAACAAGCGAACTCTCGCTACGCGATAATGACCATTGTTGTTCATCATATCCGATTGTTAGAAGGTACCAATTTAAATTTATTGTATATAGTAAAACAAATGATAAAACTAACAATGGCGCGGCGTATTATTGTTGTTACTACTCGGCAAAGATTGATTAGATGAAAAGAGGTATACTCATCTTACTGCCATCCACAGCAATAATTTTAAGCACCCCAAAACCGGTGCACATACTAACACCATAATAATATGTACTTGGCTCATGCGAAAGCTTCATTACCTTCTTACAAAAGAAAAACATAATTTTATGGTGAGTACTTGAATAAATACCGACCTCTCGAAGAAAAATCACAACGGCTAAAAAACTACTATTATGATACGAAAATGCAAAGTAAAATATGTCGTTTTAGATAATAGAAAAACTTAAAACTGCCAAGACTTCTAAAAAATAAGTCCGAGTGGTTTAACATTTTTTTCAAGATTCGTAATCAGCATTAAAAGTACAATCAATTAAAAAAAAAACGGTAAAGGTAAACTAGATTTAAACCAATTTTAAAATCTAAAAATAAAACATTCTGTTATGATGTTGTGCTAACGAAATTCGATAGAATCATAAAATGATAAATCGTGGTATTATTTCTGCTGAATTCCGTTTTTTCGTCCTACAATGAATTAAACCTATGAATATTGAAAAATGTATATTGGATGTAATATAATCTGTAAGCAGTTGTAACAACCATACATTTTATGGTAATTAATCTTTAGCCTCTTTAAATTGCATCAGTATTAAGTGTTCGTCACCTTGGAACTTCAATTTAGAAATTCGAATTTTAGATTCCTGTATATTAACTAAATTCATGTAATATAATTTCTAATTATTAATAACTTCAAAAAATATCCTATTATCCATTCCCATAGATCGGAACGGATCTCGAAAGGGAAATCCTGTCTTCTGTCAGAAATTTGTACTAATTTGAATGGAATCAGACCATGTACCATACATAGAATGATCCTCTATGGAAAGATATTCTTATAAGACTTTTTAATTTAATATGTTCAAGTTATTGGAATTTGGAACTGATCAATGTATAAGGAGTGGAGTACTGAAGTATAGTCAGTAAATTAATACCAGTTTGAGTTCAATACCTACTGGGTACAAACTACAAATCCTTGTAAGTGAAACTCCTTTTGAGTGAGACTACTTCTTAGTGCAACTATTTTTGAACGGAAAAGCTTGGATTTATATCGTAATATTAAATAATTATATAAAATAAGTTATTATTAATGGGTATAACTACTAGTCATCTTATAAGTTGGACTATTTTTAATAAAATTATATAATATAATGTAAGATAAATTATTATAATATATGAAATGAAAAATACTTATGTATGTATATTATTTTCAGATGGCTTGGTTTATATGGGTATGAATGTATTATATTAATATTCATATATTTTAATCTTCTGCACAAGAATTATTAATTGTTGGAATGTATTTTTAAATAACACACAACTTTCTATTAAATTACTTGATATTACAATTCAATTTAAATTTATATTATGTTACCGACTTACCATCAAAAATGAGTCTCTCTTGATAGTCAAGACCAGAGTTGGGAATAATTTCAAATCATTTGATTTAAAAAATTACAAGTCGAAATGTGTTTTGTTCGAATAGTTTTGATGAAAGTATTTTTTTTTTTTTATCAGTTGTCAATAATAATTGTAATTTATTAGGTACTTATAAAAGTAAAAATAAAAGTTTAAAAAAAAGTAAAATAATATTTTCTGTCTAAAATTATGTAGTATATTTTTTCTGATAATGTTAAATTCTTCTTATGCTGTTAGATAGTTACGTTTATCATAGAATGTTTAAGTAGATCGTAGTACTGTCCAAATTTCATTGAGATGGGATAAAAAAGAAATTTTTTTTTTTGGCGGTGTGCTAAAGTCAAATGTCCATCACATGTGAATTTTATTTTACTTTGAAATAGTAGAAAGAATCTAAAGGTCTCGGTTGTCTACAATAAAATGTTAGACTTGGGGATATTTTTCCACTCCCCCTCACCAATATTAATTTTCCTTGCTTAATATTAGGTACGCGTGTTGTAAAACGAATTACGTTAATGAAGCAACAGTCTTGACAGAATGTGTTGTAGGAAAAAATAGCCTTAATCCCAGAATAATATTTACTCTACTAACATCTTACTTGAGTATAAAAAAGTATTTTTTATATTTCTGATCTTCTTTTTAAATTTCAATGACTTAAATTTTTGAAATTAGTTTGCTTCGCATTCACAAAATATAAGATATAACGTTAAAAATAACAGTGGCCTATTCCACCAACACAATTTTCAACCATTCACTTTTTATTTTTCACTTTGCATTTTGTTATTTGTTCCACTTTTTTGAAAAAAATGTTCTATTCCATAAATCCCTTTTTACTGAAAATTTCAAAGTATTTTCATAAAATTTTCATAAGAATTAATTTACTCTGCAATATTTTAAATAAATTATTTCTGTAAGTACCTAACTAAGCATTAAACAGTATCATTTTTGTACTATAAAATTATTTTTTTTAGTAAATATTTTAAGATTAGAATGATTATTTTAGAATGCATTAGCATTAGCGATGCCACAATGGCGCAGGAACTATTTTTCACTTTGGGGGAGGGGCAAACATTTAAGGCTTATACCTATATAATTTTTTAGTATATAATTCATACAAACTCTCATTTATTATTTAAATATATTAGTATAATAAGTATATAAAACGTTTAAGAAAGTTTGAAACCAGTTAAACATAAAAATATATGGGAAAAATAAAATACTTCATATAGTTTTTTCTTATAATCTTATATAAGACATATTATATAGTATGTATATAATTCACTTAAAATTTTAATGTATATATATATATATATATATTTATATGTTATGGTAAAATATTTACAAAGTTAATAATTAATAAAAAGGAATAACTACAAACAAAAATCTATGTATCTACTTAATGACTGACACCTGTATAATTAATAATTAATCTTCATGGTACCTACATCATTGGAACAACATAATATATCAATATCAATATTACGAAAATGTAATCTTTGAGTATTATTTATTATTATATGTCACAAATTAATTATGCATATTTACATTGATGATGATTGTTTATTTTATTCGAGGGGGCAAATGTATAATTTTTTATACTTGGGTGGGGGGGGGGAATCCCCCTCTGCTTCCCCTTCTCCTACAGCACTGAACGATGATTTATAAAAAGAAGATATTCCACAACATGTTTATTGGGAACGTATCTATTTTGTCTTGCGTGATCGAAAATTCAATACGAATTCAAAAAGTTGAATTTATTGTACCTATATAAAATAGGTACCTATTTATTTTACTAATAAAAATAAAGCAATATCTGCAAACCATCAACTCTTAACCCATTAATTTGTTTTGGAAATGGTGGTCAGCCATACAGAATTGGTGGAATTCAAGGCATATTTACTTCTTCTGTCAGTAGATGTCTCCAAAAGGTAGTTGATACTGTTTTCAAACATGAGATTAATGGAACTCAATTTATACGAAATAAAAACAAAATATTGAGCTAAGTACATTTCAAAGTGACGAAATTACGCAGCCCAAATGAACATGGCATAGTTGTCAATTAAAAAGTGGCGTAACTTGGTGGTAAATTCTAGGAGGGGGCAGACTATAGTAAACCCTTAAAAATATTTTGTAAACAATCATATAATCACACCCCCTTCCAAAAAATGAAATATATTAACCAATTATAACAGTTAAAAGTTGTCATGTACAAAGTTGCTTTTAGGGTAAACTTTATACTACGTGTTTAAGGATCTGTTCTAACAATAACCTCTACCTACTTGTCCCGAACAGTCTTGCCCGAAATGTTATCATTATACATATATTTTAATGAATAAATAAAAAAAAACTGAAATTTATTATCAGTGATTATTATTTCATCTCCTAAATTCAGAAATAATTTTTGGAAATTCAATCTTTATTAGGCGAAAGAGAGGAATGGAGTTCCAATTTGTATTCAATCCAAATTTCTGGACATGATTATAGAATTCAAATATTTATTTATATTTGATAATACAAGAATTACATTTCAAACATTGGCACTGGATTTTTCAGTTATCTGTTATTATTATAATCTAAAAATGATATATTTTTTTTTTAGATTTGAAACATATGGGATGTATGTATGATTTATCTATAGTCATAAGATATTATAATAAATACAATAAATTTTAAAATTATATAGATATTTAAAATATTATGTAAAAATTACTATTTTACACTGAATTTTAATATGATATTTAAAAAAAAATGTGTTATTTTTATTTTTTCGCAGTAATAGTTATGTATTTTATTTGTTATATATTTTATCATAAAAGTATATTTATGTTATTATTGCATTAAAAAAGGAGTTATTATTTATTTTCAAAACTTTAAGCAACACTATAAAGAATATAATATAATACAAGATATAATTTGTATACTATGCTATTAAAATCACTGTAATGTTTGACTAACAATTAACATGATTTTTTATATAGAACTTTAAATTTAATCTCTACAATGCCTACTTTAAATTGAAAAAAATATAAAGCTATATCAGTATATAAAATGGGTTATATTTAACATAATGTATAATTTTAATTACTATACTTATTGTAATAGTATTTATGGTTTTATTTTAAATTATAGTCAACTAAGTTTAAAAAAATTGCAAAAAGAATTTTTGATAT
>JAIPRL010002996.1:0-51888 GCA_025469235.1 Pemphigus obesinymphae | reverse complement strand
GTAGAGCCCTTCGCCTAGGCCTCCGGGTGCTTTGTATCAAGTTTGGTTCTGATCCCTCCACTGGGAGCCAAGATCCCTTGGAAGGGATTTTAGGCCCGCTAACTATGGGAGGACTTTAGAGAGGGCCCTATGACAAAAGGTTTGCCGTTGGAACTGTCTCTGGAACCTAAACCTAACCTAACCTAACCTAAACCTAACCTAACCTAACCTTTTTTTTTTTTTTTTTATTGTAGGGACGTACTGGGAGTAAGCTCCCCGAAGTGGTCCCTACGAGTCACGACAGGAGGAGAACTGGCGTGAACCATTACTTCCCTCGATGTCGGCGAAACTCCTTTATTGAGCTAGTGTCGAATACAAGTTTGGCAGTCAGAGATCTGTCGCGACTGAACATGCTTACACGTTATATATCACATAAATTATAAAAAAAAAAAAAAAACACATACTTAAATCTAATAATCTGAAAAAGAAAGAATCGCTTAGAAGAAGCCTACTCCGCGCGAGGATTTGCTGCCGCCGCATGATGTTGTACACGCTCTTCCTCTTCTTGTACCTTAATAATTTTGGTTATAAGCCCAGATGCGATTCCAAGCGACCAGTGATGACAGCATAACTTCTACCAAGTTATTCGGAGTTAGACTTCGGATGCCCAGATAAACACATGCTTCGTTCCTCCACCGGTATGCGAGATCACAGTCGAAAATCGCATGTTCCGCGTCATCTATTGCCGCTCCACACAGCGGACGTGAGTAGACGTATGATCTACCGTGTCTATAAAGGTATTCTCGGAAGCAGCCATGCCCGGTGAGGAGCTGAGTTAAATGGAACGTCACCTGCCCGTGCCGCCTAATTATGCACCGTTCGACACTCGGGATCAGTCGGAATATCCATCTGCCCTTTTTTGCCGCAGCCCACTCCATCTGCCACTTGGTTAGGAGTTCAGCTCTGGTAGCGTTTTCCGATAACCTAACCTAACCGATTTCCGCCAAGATGCATCGCCATCCATTCCTCTGCGAGCAAATGTAGGGGAGGTATGCTCGATATCACTGTCGCAGCTTCATATGATGTGGTACAATAACAGCACGCCACCCTTAACATGGTTCTTCTCAGAATTGATGAACCTAACCTAACCTAACCCATTAAACACTAATTTCCACGTCACCCTAGAGGTATAGCAATTGACGCATTTTTTTTATAGTGGTGTCCCCTGGAGGTATAATCCACTTTTTGACCCACTAAAAAATATAAAAAAAAAAAAAAAAATTTGGTTACGTTAATTTTTCATTTTTTTTTTCATATCGGCAATTTTTGTTCTAAGAGACAGAATGGTCCGCTCCGGGACACGGTTAAACGGCTCTTGTTGCATCAAGTTTAGTTGCCCTTTTTTGGATTTTAAAACCTCATCATCCGTCATAATAAGCCGCTTTAAAATCATTTTCCTCTTCAAGGCTATATTTCATTTTCACGGGGCTTCGTAATGGAGACTTTAAGGGGCTTTTGAATACTAACCGATTCAAATCCTGCCGAATCGAGGCGGTCAGTGACTCCGGCTCGGGCGTCAAATCAATATACAATAACAAAAACAAACTAAATACAAATTTCCGTTAAAAAATGAAAAACATTATATTCACCGATTGGATTTCCGGACAACGCATCTACAAACAGTTCTCGGACGACTGGAGCTTTAGGTACACCGGCACTCCTATCTCCTAACAATTCCACCTGCCTAGATGCAGCAGCTCTCGATACAGATTGCTTAATCTGACGTAGCGTTTTAGGAGTATACACCGGTGTGGTTCTATAGACAACATAACGTACGACCAAATGGGTAGTGCACTCTTGTATCGTATCTGTAGGGCTGTACCGCTGGAGGGTGTGCCAACCAATACTCCCGGCGTCTGGCATAATATTCCTCGTCAGTTCCTAACTAGAAAAAGAATTTCAAAATTAAATAACCTAATATAAACATAATACATACACTAATTTCCACATCACCCAAGGAGGTATAATGCTTTAGATGCGTTTTTTTTATAGTGGTATCCCCATGAGGCCTAAATCCACTGGACCAACGACGGTTAGTTTTTTTTTGAGTGGTTTCCCCGTAAGCCTAATCTACTATAACCTAAGGTCTCATTTAACGTTAGAGCGTGTAAGGCTATGTTTTATTCCTGCCTCGGTCATTTCGGCTTTGGCTGCAATCACTGAATTCGAACGACCTTCTAATTCTCCAACAAAGCTCCAATCAGAACTGCAATTAAATTAAGTAATTAAAAATGTTTAAATCTAAGGAATAGTAAAAATCTCCAATATACATACGCAGATCTATGGTATTTTGTAACCACGAAATACACGGGTATGACCTCAACCTTCAAGAAAATGATGGTCTTTACCAGTTTATAATCTGGTCGCTTTTGTAGGATGGTTTTCATGATGGCGAGCTTGTAACAAGTGGGCCTGATAAAGGCTGCCTAACCGTACCTAACCTAACCTAACCTAACCGTGCCGAGCTAAATCTTTTTCGCACTTGATTCGTAAAAAATGACCCACTTTAAGCTATGGAAAACCTAGTTTCGCGGAGGAGCGTATTCGCACGTGTGTTTCCTAGAGGAAGGTCAACACCAGACTGCGGGACAACCCCCCTTTTTTTTTTTTTTTTTTCTCCGGTACTGGCAATACTCACCGACTCTCCCCGGTACTTTCCACTGGAACTGCGTCGGGGAGAGAAGATGCCGCCATCGTTTATTAGATTAAAAAACAACAAATTGTAACAATGTAAATTATACACAAATTTTACACGATCGACGTTTTCGACATTATCGGTTAGGTTAATGCGTTTATGGATAACAAGACATAAGTGCGACAATTAATGTAAGCGATGTATGATGAGGGTACAATAGATGTATGCTGTTGGTCGCCTCAACCTGGAGCTCCGTCTTGTCGAACCGGCTTGGAAGCCCGCCGGCCTGGAGCACACGTTCTGAAATCCTTTTCATGATCCGGCACTTCATCCCGCCGATCTGGTTTCCCGTTCGTGGTCCACAGCTCCGCACTGACGTGTCAGGGACCTGGCAGACCCTGTCTGGCTCTCTCCTCGGACTCTCTTTCCGTCATTATCCTGGTAATCAGTTGGCTGACCAACTTCCAATTGAGCGGAGATGTTAACATAACGTCAACCAGATTATCCGGACTTATTGCGTCAACACCTAACTCTGCACAAGTGTGCCTTCGCCAGTTTTCCCAGGCGTCGCAGACGAAGAAGCCATGCTCTGCGTCGTCTGGCGCAAATCCGCATTGCGCGCATCTCTCCGAATCTTGTATGCTGAACCTCTTTAGGTAGGCGGCAAAGCACCCGTTGCCTGTGAGGACCTGTGTCATATGAAAGTTGACTTCGCCAAACCGGCGTGAGAACCATCTGTCGATGCGACCGATAATCCTATAGGTCCACCTGCCGTTGGTGCACCTATCCCACTCGTGCTGCCAGCTGGCAATGAGTTCGCTTCTTGCTTCCTCCCTATTCCTGCCGTTATAGATATCTGTGCGCTCCTTTGCCAGCAGCCGGACAGGAGGAATTCCTGATACCACCGCAGCCGCGCCGTAGGACATTGTCCTGTAACAACATGTAGTGCGAAGTTGTGAACGCCTATGAACAGCTGCCAGCTTCTTCCAACCTCTTATTTCCATCGAGTCTGACCAGAAGGGTGCCGTGTACATCATCCTAGATGTCGTGACGCTAGAAAGAAGACGTCTGGACTTCTGGCGAGGACCTCTGAGATTGGGCATTAGGTGTCCTAACTGTCTAACTGCCTCAGCAGCTTTTGCCGACGCCAATTCTGCATGCTGTGCAAAGCCCATCTTTTTATCGATCTGGACACCTAAGTATCCTATACTATTTTTTGATCTGATAATATGGCCTCCACAGTTCACCGCTATTTCGTTGTAGACCCTCTTCCTAGTGATCACTATAGACTCAGTTTTTTCCGCTGCTAATGATAGGCCGTGGTTACGCATCCACTCGTCAATGGATGAGAATGCCTCTTCCAGGCTATCCTCCAAGTGAACCGTGAGTGAGCGCGTGGATAATATCGCCACATCGTACGCGAAGGCGATTAGCTCGACTCCCTGGGGCATTTCTAACCTAAGCAGATCATCATACATGAGGTTCCTGAGGTCCGGCCCTAGGATAGATCCCTGTGGTATTTCGCACGATATTACCTTGGAGAATTGTCTTAGGCCTGACGGGCTGGATGCGCCAATCGTCCTATCCGAAAGGTACGCTTCTAGCATCCTCATCAAACCAGCTGGGACTTCCCTTGCCCTAGCCGCCTCCAGGATAACTGACCATGGTGCCGAGTTGAACGCGTTTCTAACGTCAAGGGTTAACATGCCCACCATCTTGTGATGGTAAACATGGCCGACCGTGGCTGCATGTGCAATTTTCTTCACATGGCTTAGAGCGTCCAAGGTTGAACGGCCGCTTCTGAACCGATGCTGCTTATCAGAGATGGCTCGGTCCCCTAGGAGATGAACCCTCAGCCTAGCTACTATGAGTTTCTCCAACAACTTACCGTATCCGTCCAAGAGACAAATAGGTCTGAAAGCGGATGGGCTGACCAGGGGTTTTCCGGGCTTAGGTAGCAGCACAAGCTTACCGTTTTTCTATCTGGACGGGAAGCAACCCTCAAACCAGCACCTGTCTAGCACCGTTTGAAACCGCCGGGGGTCACAGGAAGCCGCTGACTTAATGAGCTCGTTCTGGATCCCATCGGGGCCGGGAGCGAGTGAGCTGCAGCGAATATTTCAAACGTTGTAAATTCTGTTTGCCCTACTGTGCTGCAAGTAGTCGAGGGAACCCTCGTAGGAGGGTTGCCGCAGGGGAAGAGCGTGTTGACCACGTCATCCAATCTACCAGGGAGCTCCAACCCCGTAATTAGTCGGGATCTGCGAAGCCTTTTCATTACAATTTTATAGGGCTTTCCCCAGGGATCGCTGTCGACTGAAGCGATGAGGTCTGCCCAGGCCTTCTTTTTAGCTTCCTTGATCGCTATGGATAGGGTTTGCGCCCTCTCCATGTCTGGCTCTTTTCCTTTGAAATACTCTTCTAGCCTTTAGGCATTCGCTGCGAAGGGCATCGATTTCATGGTTCCACCACGGTACTGGGGGTCTACCCGGCCCGGGTTGACGCCTCGGGATGCATCTGTCCACGGTGCGCGTCATCCAGCTCACGAGGTGCTGTTCTTCCGCTTCAGCACTGGTGGATGAAGGAGCCGGAAGGTAGTCCAGCAGTAGTGAAGCCTCAAACAATATTGCGACCAGTTTACCAGCCGCCCACCCGCGATGGGTATAATGAGTCTGTGGGGATGCTCCGACCTCGAACGCAATATATTTATGCATACTGAGAGATTCTGCGTCCAGTACTCTCCAGATGACAACATTTCCCCTGACCCTCGAAGAGGCAAACGTAATATCAATATGTGATTCAGAGCTTCCTGGCACGAACGTTGGTGCGTGTCCTTCGTTGCAAGCGGGTATGTCTAACGCTGCCATCAAGTCCGCTAACATGGTACCCCTATCGTCTTCACGTGGGCTGCCCCATGCTCTGGACTTCGCGTTGAAGTCGCCGGCAACAATAACCGGAAGTCGAGATGTTCTAACGCTATATTCCAGACGCATAAGAAAATCCTCGAAGTCTACGATGTTGCAGTTAGGAGTCCAGTAGCATGAATAGAACCGGAAGCCCGGTAACTCTATCCATCTGAAGCCCTTTCTGACGGCCCACTCGTGATCACAGGAATGGAGCCTGTAACCACGATGGCAGAGCGGCCGGTGGCGTCAACGAACCATCCCTCAGATTCATCCAGGTTACGATTTTGTTCGCTGATGGCGATGATATCGGTGCCTTATAATGACGCTGAGGCAAGCGCTAGGTCTTGCGCCGCGCGACCCACACCTACATTAATTTGTAGAAACTTAATCATCGCAGGTACCACTGGGCTCCTGGCGATGGCCGGACTCGCTCGCTTTAACCTCGCGCCTAAACGCTTGTACCTCCTCGCTGGCGCCGCAATCTTTTACGAAGTGTCCAGGTAGACCGCAACGTCGGCAACAATTGCTTCTGTCGGTGCCCCGGCAGGCACTGGACATATGTCCTAGGGCCATGCACCTGAAGCATCTCGCCGCACGTTCCCTAACCTGACAGCTCACCATGGCGACTCTTAACCTCCCAGCTTCGAGAAGAGCGCCCGCAATAGCTTTGTCAACCGAGACCAAAGCGGTCTGCGCACCACCGTATTGCTTTCTGAGACCGAGTATTCTAAAAGACCCAGACTGAGCCCCCGTATAGGTCATGAACGATGCGACCACATCATCCTCGGTAGTCCACTCGTCGAGATCCCTGATCTCCAGCAGGGCCTTTTGTTAGAGGGCTCTCACGTCGACTTCAGCGCCCGCCGACCTTGAGACTTCTGCTCTGACCGCCTCGACTTGTGTCGAATCGCCTCGGTCTTGGATGAGCAGGCAGACTGATTTGGCTTGGCTCATACCAATGAGGCGGTCGCCGATTACGTCTAGCCTTGTGCTGCTCCGGATCTTCTTCGAAATGGCAGGGAAGTCCTCCTTTTTTACATCGACAGAGATTGCCGGGGGGGGCGCGTTTTTTTACTTCTGAGCTTGTTTCCGCCAACAGGAGTAGATTCTTGATTTTTTAAATTACGCACATTATGTTTCTTTACTACCTCCGTCCAAGGTTTGCTCATGTCTGAAGGGTAAGATGTCGCCCCGCGCTTCTCCAGAGAGTGTAAAATAGTATCCTGGCCGTCCAGTTTTGTGCTAAGCGCAGCTATCGCCTCAAGGACCTTCGTCTCCGAGGCTTCCACCTGCTTTACCATTTTCGATTCGTCTTCATTAGCAGCGACCGCCTTGGGGGAAGGGTCACGTTTAGCCTGTCTTGTTTTCGCCTTTCTTAGTATGGAGCAATTTATGGAAAGCTATATAAACGTTTCGCAAATTTTAGCAAATTGCTCTTTGCAGCCTTCCGTTTTTGTCTTCTTGACAATGTCCGCCATAAGGTTTAGTTCCAACGCCAATTTCCCCACCAGGTTATGGTTGTCCTTGTCGATTTCTCACATTGACAATGAAAAACCCTTGGATGTGTGCCCTGAGTCAACCTTGTTGTCAGGCGTCGGTTTTGGGCCTTGAGGCCCCGAGGTCGAGCTCATGGCAAGGGGGTGGCTGCCGCCGAAGCCCTCTTTGCTGCTAACACTCACTCCTGACGGCCGGGCCTTGTGGGGGGTGTCTCCCAAATCCGGAGGTATCAGGAGATCCCTCCACGCGACTTTTGGCCGTCGCCCTGGGGCCTTTACCTTCAAAGGTCCAGCGCCCCAAACCGCGGCTCTCTAGCCCCAGCTGTTCCGAAGATACGGTGGGGGTCGGAAAAAAGGGGGGTAACTTTTGATATGATATGCAAAAGAGTCCATCCACCTCTTTGATCCTTGCCCGGACGAGAGCGGCCCGGTGGAAGCTGAGATCTACCCCTTTTTGTTAGTCCCGGGGTAGTCGGGAAAAATTCGAAGTCGCCGCGTAGCGGCGCCCCACGTTTATGCCTCGATCGAGAGACCGCTGTTCGCCGGAGTTTTAACCGTATGCCGCGGTCGAGAGGTCGGGGTCGCGCTGTAGCGAGGCTAGGCGACGCGTGCCTCTGCGATTTGCATGTATGCTAATTACATGCAAATTGACCGCGACAAAGGAGAACTTAAAAAGTGCTATAACTCACCCGTCGGGTGTCGGCCGAAGTCGGTCGAGGATTCCCTGAATTCGTCGGGCCGGCCTCAGTGAGATCGGGCACCGCACGTGATGATCTAGCTGGCCGCTACGCCGCTAGGTGGCGCGGAAGTTGGTGGGTCTTCAGCGCGATTCCGCAGAAACCAGGCACCCGAATCGTCCGCGCGATAGCTTGTTCACTTCACTGACACCGCCCGGATACGATTTTAGAAGGGGCGGGCCCCCAGGGCTCGAAAAAATCCGCGCTTTTGTATAGGTACTTACCCGCATGTGGTAGGTATACAGAAACGAGAAATCGCGATAACTCGCGAACGCCTGGTCCGATTTCCACACGGTTTTTCGCAATCGAAAGACCGTTAAAAAACAAAACGATTCGCACTTTACGCGTAAAATATTCGACACTTTTTCACACCGAAAAACGACTTTCATGCGGGAGCGACGCGAAAGCACGTATGCACACCACGACAGCCACCGCTGAACTGCGGGACAATCTCTAAACTTTTTTTTTTTTTTTTTTTTTTTTTTTAATCGGCAATACACCTATCCACTTTGTAGACCGTGAGGCATTACGTCAAGTGGGGTAGGTCGCCATCATTTATTTAATAAAAACAACAATAATTACAAAACAATATTCAATATTTACAAAAAAAAGGGGGCCTCTAACCCCCTAGATTTGGTCGTTGACCCACATTTTATATAATAATTAGATATATGTTAAACGCATGTTATATATATAATTGAGAAGTAGGTGGGACAGTTCCCCACCAACGACTCATTACAATAATTGTTTTCTTCCCCCTGAAGGAGTCAGCAATGGCCGGAGACCATTTCCAACTCCCCCTCACAATTCTCTTCCACCTAGGCCGTAGACCGGGATGCTAGAAGGCGACGCGCCTCCCCGCCGCCCTCCTTCTCGCGCACCGTGATGGAGCAATCCCTTGCCGGTACTGTCTCGCGGTCTCAGCTTCCTCCTTGGCTAACATTACGTCCTCCGCGAACTTTGCCACCGCCCTCCAGTTGACCGGACTCTCTAGCATCAGGCGTACCAGGTCGCCTGGGTCAAATGGGCCAATGGCCAGGACTAATCGCTCCCGGTCACACCCGAACGCTTCGCAGCGTTGGAGTGTGTGGTGCGCGTCGTCCTCCTCATCTCCTAGCTCGTCTGTTGGTCCACAGTGGGAACACCAGACGGACGTTGCACGGCCGATTCCGTGAAGAAATCTGTTGAAACAGCCGTGCCCCGTCATGAGCTGGGTGAGGCGAAATGTCATCTCCCCGTGCGACTGGTTCACCGAAGCAGGCCCGGAGCAATCAGCGTACGTGTCCACTCGCGTCCACTACTTGCGGGTGTAGCAGTACGCCTATATCTCCGTGCCTATTCCGCCACCGTACGGTCCCTTGCTTCGCGAGGGCCGATCGGCGACGTCGCGGATGCTGAAGTTTCCTCATCTACTCGGTCTCCTACAGTCATCGTTGGTCTAAACGCCCTTCTGGCCTCGAACGCCCTGCATCGCTCGTAGGCCATCAGGTCGATGGGTATCGTGCTAGAGAAGACCGTTACAGCGTCATAGGACACGGTCCGGTACGCGTTCACGATCGTAATGGCGACCCTGCGCTGCACAGAAGCCAGAACCTTGACGACCCGTGGATTGTATGGTAGGGTCGGCGCCCATGTCGGAGCTCCGTACAGAAGCACGGAGTGCACGACCCTGGACAGTAGGCGCCGCCTATCCTCCCGAGGGCCGCCAACGTTCAGCATCGGCCTCGAAAGAGCCGTCATCACCAGCCGGGCCTTGTCAGCCGCGGCACGCAGGTGCGCACTGAACCATGTACCTTTGTTTTCCAGGACGATGCCCAGGTACTTAAGGGACTCGCCGGGCCGTACGGTCTGACCCTCGATCCGCAGTCTGAGGTCCACCGGCCGATACCGGTACTTGAAGACCACGGCCTCCGTCTTCTCCACGGCAAGTCGCAGCCCCAACCGCCGTATAACGCGGCGTTCGCGAGGTTCTGTACCGACTCTTACGTGTCACCCTCGACAACGACTAGCGTGTCGTCCGCGTACCCCGAGACGATCGCGCCTCGGTGCATCGGTAGGCGAAACACGGTGTCGTATGCGACGTTCCAGAGGAGCGGACCGAGCACGGAGCCCTGCGGTACGCCCCGGGTGACGCCTATAGTCACCGGGTCGCCCTTGGAGTCGTCGCACAGGTACAGAGTCCGCGCGCTCAGATACGAATCCAGGATCCGTCGAAGGTATGGCGGGAAACCCATACGTATCAACGCCTCTCGCACAATCTCCCAACCGATGGTGTTGAACGCGTTCTGTATGTCGAGGCTCACGGCCACAGCCATACGACCCTTGTCTACTGCGGCCAGCAGCCGCTCTTGCAGCAGCCGCAAGGCGTCGTCGGTGGACCGGCCGCTCCGGAAGCCGAACTGCCTTTCGGACAATCCGACCCCGGTAACGGCCATGTGAGCGTCGACACGGGCGACCAGTAATGACTCGAAGATCTTCCCAATGTCGTCGAGCATACACAACGGTCGATACGAAGACGATCACAAGTCGATACGAAGGCACCCCCACCGGTTTTTCCGATATGGTGATCAGCGTGAGCCGAGCGTGCTTCCACCGGCCGGGGAAGGTGCCTTCCCTCAAGCAGCAGTTGAACACGCCCGTGAGCCAATTGAGCGGTGCCTTACATTCTCTGGCCTGGTGGGAAAGGCCCCCACAGGACATACAGAGACTGCTTCTGTCAGATCCTTTGCACTCCCGCCTCATATGTCCGTAGTCGTGGCAACGGAAACATCTAGTCCGACTCTCGTAGATGCGAACTCTGCAAGAGACTAGACCGACCTTTAGTCTCGCCTTCTTTGCAACGGCTTCAGCGGTGAAACCAGGCATGGCTATTAGGGCTCTTTGTGCCCCTCCATATGAGGGGAGTAGGCTTCTTATAGAAACCCCCTCCGTACTCAGGCCCTCCCTTACAATCGCCTCCTTGATATCATCCTGTGAGATCGTCCAGCAGATTTCGTTCACTAGGACTATGACCGGAGGTGCCGAGTTCCTGACATTCTCCACTTCGCTGCCGATTGCTCTTTCAACAGCATGCCTAAGCTTTACAGCTGCGGCAGCTGCTGAAGGACCCTTACCCACCGAGAGCAGAAGCTCGCCCGCTGCTGTCTGCCTAGTGGATTTAATGGTGACTCCACAATAATGGGCATCTAGTTCGTTGGTCAGTTTTTTAATGACCTCCGCGTATGTCGGTCCATCGATCCTTTTTGTTATAATAATTCCCTGGGGGCGGTTTTGCGGCTTTGCCGTCCTCTTCATTATTTTTCTTCTGGTATTGACTTCGTCTTTATCGTCACTTCTTGGTTCGTTCTGCTCCTGCTTTTTTACTCTTCCCTTTTTCTCTTCCCTTTCCTAGCCGCAGAGATGAATGGGTGATCCATTACATCCTGCTGTACTAGGAGGTCAGTCTGGGATGCTGCGTCCATCGTCACGGCTACGTTGGGTCTCTCCAACTGAGTCTCCGCATCCGCCACATAAGTTAGCTTAGGCTCATTTATCTGGAACTCGTTAAACGACCTCAATTTCTCAGGCATGCTGACCTCGCTGAGCTCTCGGTCTAATTTATGAACGCTGTTTCTTAGTCTTTTAAGATCGGGATTCAAAAACTTGCACTGCGAGAGCAAATCTTTCGACCAATTTTTTACTTGGAGGTGCACATTGCGGTTCTCCATGCAAAATTTTTGTAGTGCCTCTGCTAATTTTCTCAAATTCGACACCTTAACCTCTATCTCGTCGCAGTAGCTAAAAGGCCCGAAATAGTCAAGGTGAGCTCCGTGAGGGAATGGGTTAGGGAAACCTAACCTAACCTTTTTTTTTTTTTTTTTTTTACATTGAATCGGGGCTAAGGGTGGCACCGACGTTAGTCATTTCACCCCTTAGCCCCCATCGTTTATTGACGTAAAATCATAACTTCAGGGATACAAATTAATGGGTGTTACATGCTTAAGAAGCTCTATCCTCTCAAATTTTGCCATTCGGCATACAACAAATACGACTTAACTAATTTTTTAATCTTTTCTCTGTCGCTGTCTTTCTTCTTCTTCCTTTTCCTTTATGACTTGTTGGATAAAATTCTCTACGATACTCCACCTTTCTCTTGACTCCAGCGTGATCGTGATCATTGTCTCCGCCGTGACGTCTTCACCAATCAGCAATCGCATGTTTCTCCTTCTGTCATACCATGCATCGCATTCAAATAATGTATGTTCAGCATCGTCTGTGTGATGGCCGCAGAATATACATGTAGGCGTCGGTAACTTACCAAATCGATGTAGGTAAGCAGAAAAACATCCATGCCCTGTAAGGGCCTGTGTTAGATGGTAGTGTAGCATACCGATCTTCCTTTTATGCCATCTCTTTACGTTTGGTATCAGCCGGTGAGTCCATCTTCCTTTGTCGGTCTGATCCCATCTTAATTGCCACGCCTGTATCATTTTTTCTTCTGCCTCTTCCCTTTCCTCTATCGTCTTCATACTGTTCCTATATTCCGCAATTAATTCTGGGGGCGGCATTCCAGATAGTACTTCGACAGCCGGTTTTGATACCGTTCTGTACGCCGAAATGACTCGGAGCCCGATTTTTCTATTACTCCTGTCCATTATGGTCCAGCCTTGGCGGCCCATATGCTTGGCCCACACCGGTGCGCCATATAACATAATGCTTTGTGTTACGTTTGCTAGGAGCCTTCGCCTTTGGGATTTGGCTCCGCCTGTGTTTGGCATGATGCGCGTGAGCATTGAGGTCGCATCATCGGCTCTTTTAGACGCCATACGCGCGTGTTCTTTGAAGTTTAATTTCCTGTCCAGGTGTAGTCCGAGATATTTCACTGTTCCTTTTGATTCAATCACCTGGCCTCGTATCATTATACTAATATTGTTGTTCTTTCTTTTCCTCGTGAACAGTATGCACTCAGATTTCTGGATCGCCAGTTCGATGGCAGTTCTTTCCAGCCACTGCAGCAGAACATTCTCGGACGCATCTTCTAGGAGCCTTTCTATAGTCAATTTGTCGCTTGCTGTTGCAGTGATGGCAATATCATCGGCGTAGGCAATCAGCTCCACTCCTTCTGGCATCGATTCACCCTAAATTAAGAAACTAAATTATTACATCAATCCTAAAATTTCATAAATTCAACATTTTTACTAATTATTACTATTATCTATTGTCTTATTGTAAATATTTAGGGCTTACCAAAATCTTAAGTTCATCAAGTTTTGCTTATCCTACAATTTCTTATTGTTCTTTTTAATGTCTCTTCAAATGGCATTCTTGCTTTTGTATATTCATCTAATTGAGATACCAGATTATGATTATATATCTGATGGGTTAGTTCCAGAACACTTTGCAGTCTCCTTAATTTTGTTAATTGTTTTCAATTTCATTTTTTGCTGGTTTGATAGGATGTTCATGAATGGTTTTTAATATCGGATCCGTCTTAAAAATTGTAGTGTGAAGAATGGCTGGGCAGTTTCAAGAACTTTTTTTATTGCATCTCCATATATATTTTTTTATCAGGTGTTTCAAAACATACATAAATCCATTAAATAATCATTTCTCCTGTCCTTTATTGGAGGTAATTATTTCCATGGTAATTATATATATGGGTGATGGGTCTGTATATTTAATAAATTTGAAAATTTAAAACTTCACCAATAAACAATAAACATAGGAATATATTGTAACCAATACCTCGGTCTTAGAAGATATTATATCTCATTAATATGTTTGGCTTTATAGTCTTCACCATAATCTACAAGGCCTTTATAGGTCAAACTTTTGGAGCAGACTGTAAGTGCTTCTTGTACAGAAATTTCATGAATTAAAATAATTCCATGCTTTTGCATTGTGTTTTTAGAGTCGAGATGTTTTTTAAACAATGCAAAAAAGTTTTTATGTAAACCACAAACTGTATATCACATATAGCGTTAAGGAACTGATGCTGGGAAGAGGCAGTATATTATTTTTTCTGCAAAAATGATAACCACTGGAGGTTCTAATATGAAATAATATACAAAGCATTATCCATTCATCTGAATATTGTCTGCCTTTGGAATTACTAGTCTATTTTTTATAATAAATTTTAAAAAAATGTATATTATATAAATGTAATTTATGGAAGAAGTTTAAATAAGACTATAAATTAGTATAATACCTTTGCCGCAGATATTATTTCTTGGGACACATTATCGAACTTGGATTTTAATTGGACCATATTTTCCTTTAATTTTTGTATTTGAGTTTCAAAATTTTTTTGTTTTTTTTTCTGAGAAGTTAATATCTTTTTTGTAATCTTTTTATCTTTTCATCAATCTTTTTACACTTTGGTTCATTAGTTTTCTAGTTCCCTGCACAAAGTAAGCAATGGTAACCATGTTCAATAATTATAGGACAATTATAATGACGTTTTTCTAACATCGTATCTACTATAATATTGTCATTAAAAGAAAAAACATAATATTCTCCTAAAATTAAAAATGTAAAATATTAAGTTATAAAATTAACTAAAACTGTATACCTGTTGTATGTTGTTGATTCATTATTTTATTCAATGAATGTTTGAATGTATCAGTAGTCAATTCTTCCCCAAAATATTACATGTGATTTTGAAATCCATATCAATAATAATATTTTTCCTCAAATACGAATTTATATTTTCATTTTTTATAAAAATGATTTCAGAAATTCCAATAATTTTTTTGTCATTAGACAAATACTTATGCCAATTTAATTCCCAAGAATTGATCATATTGTAAACATTATTCTAATACAAATTTATATTTTATATTATTCTAAAAATTAAATAACGTAATAGATACATTTTAGTATAAGCTAATTTACTTTATTATTGTATGCCGAAAGATTAAAATCTGACTCAGTATTTAAATATATTTTATTTGTATAATTATGGTTTAACTGAATAATTGTATTATCATTAACTAATTGTTCATCGTCATTAAAAATATAATTTTTATTTGGTAATTCCTAATGTAAATGTAATTAAAATCTAATAGTTGTGATTGTATATAAATATATTAAATATTTATTTTATTATTTATTAATTTACATAAATGCCAAATAATACTGATTCACTGGTCTCAGAATTCTGTGCATGTTCAATCAATGATTCCTCCTAATGAATAATATGTCATGTTAAGAAATATATTGTTAGGTAATGTACCTATTATTTTTATCAAATTCAACTTTACGTTATTTTCAATATTGTCACCGAATTTTAATCTCTTCTTTGCAGAAAATAAATGCAGTACAGCATTTGATAGTAAACGAGGTCTCAATAGTGGAGCCTAAATATTGTGGGTTAATAGATATAATCTATCTTCTATATATGTAAAAAATATGGTTTTAAATTTTTCTACTTACTGAGCATATAATATTTCCTAAATTAACAACATTGTTTGATCTTTTAATCAGATCAGCCTGAAAATGATCCTCACAAATCATATCAGTGGCACTAAAATGATTAACCTCTTATGATTCTAGCCACTTATTTCTCAAGCACTGATCTTTAGGGATAGTAAATGTAGAGAGTTGTTTAAACTTATTTGCATCCAAAATTATAAATTTTGTTAGGCATTTTTAAGTTAAACAGTAAAATAACTAACAAGGCAATAAGAAATACAGTATTAACTTAAATGATAGCATTTATTATAAATATAATTCAATAATAATAAAATACAATTTTCCATAGATATGCAATTCCATTTTCCCGGTTTGTTTATTTTTCAATTATCAATATAACTTCATAGCCTCAAAATACGACTAACCGGCGGCTCTTTCATGAAAAGTGGTCAAGATTGGAAATTTTTTCGTCTCATTAAGCGGAAAAATTTTAGTAGGGTGACGTGGGCCGATCTTATCTTCTAAGGCCGTGACCAGTAAAATGCAAAAGGTACTATAATACTGTAACCACAATAATATAAAAATAAAAAATAGTTATACTAAAATCCCCATGACATGTCATAAATTTGAAAAGTTTATTGACATTTAAAACTTATCTGAAAGATTTCTTTTAGAATAAATGCAAATATATTCCATTAGGTATATTATATTATTGCCAATATCATATAGGTACCTATTATAATCCAAATACACTTTATTGACATGATATAAATTTCAAAACTTTTGAACTACTATCAAAAATGTATAAAAAAAAATTGAAGGTATAGATTTAAAAAATTATGATTATTCAAATTTAACTGTAGATACATTATAATATATCTTTCAACTTTTATAATAACTTATATATATATATATATATATACATATTACATAGGTATATGTATATAGGTACGAGGTACCTATACAATATATAGGTAAATATATAATATATATATACCTATATATTTATGATTTATATAGGTAATTAACAATGAATTGTATATTATAATTTCTAATATTGTTTTTCACTTTGGTTTTTTTTTTTCATTTACCGATTTTTATTATGTAACTAATATAATATTTTTTAGAATCAAAATAGGTAACAATATATTATCAATTAATTTGATGACGTAGTGTACATTTAAAATTTGTTTAAAAAAACATGCCTACGAAAAATTATAATTACTCGTTTCACAGTAATTTAAGAACAAAAACACCTATTATAAAATCAAAAGTAGACAACATTTTGGAAAAAATAATATATCCGATTTTTCATAAACTTGTTATTAACATTTTTTAAAAATAATGGTGAAAAATATTGTTTTATTTAAATTTCATAATGGATATTTTTGTTCTTAAACCATTGTGAAACGAATTACCACAGAATATTCTGTGGAATTAGTCTAGTAATGGGCACTATCGAGTGAAAACTATCGAACAACTCGATAGTTTTGAAGTATCTATTTATTCGATTGTTTTTAAAAACTATCGAATATTTTTATCCGGGAGAAGCACAACCGATTGACTCGATTGTTTTTAAAACTATCAGACTATTGAAACTATCGAAACTATTTTTTACATATTCGATAGACAATACCATGACGAAATATCATAATAAATAATACTTTCTATTCACAAACTACTATCGAGTGATTCAGTCTATAGTTTTTTTTCATATTCGATAGATAATACTATCTATTCATTTGAAAAACACTCGGTTGTTTATCAAACTATCGATAGTCAAAAATAGTCGGTTCCGCCCATCACTAGGAATTACCGTCATTCTGCGTAGACATGTTTTTACACATGACAAATTAGATCTAATTTGTCATGTTTTTACACTAGAAATTGGGATTATCACATTTTAGTGCAATTTATTATCTGTGGTTCCTGGTGATAAACTGAACCAATTTTTATAATCACAGTAAAGTTAGTAGATACCACGGACTAAGATAGTATGGACTGGAAACGGTGGATTAAAACGTGCGGACAAATTGTTACGCTAAATATTGAGGTGGGGGAATCTATGCGATTGAAACGCCACCTATATTATAGTTTTGACAACATATTCATACGCAGACTACATACTACGTATGAGTGGTATGGCAAATGTTCGCTAGGATCGCCTGATAGATTATCGCTTAGATTCCCCCACTTATTAATTTACCGTAACAAAATGTAATCGCACCACTACCACCCGCCTGCTATGTCGTTTCCAGTCCATACTATCTTAGTTCGTGGTAGATACCAAGGTTTACCACAGTGTAGATACGAATACTTAATTTGTTATAAAATCTAATTTTATTGTCATTTAAAATGCGTAACGACATAATTTAGTTTGTTAATAATTTGTATTTATTGGTGTTTTATTTTGCATTTTATTATTATAAAGAATCTGTTTTAATCGTAATTATAGGAAAGAATATTATAATTCAGTGTTGATTAATATATCCATCCAACTGGTTAACCTGATAACCCCTCCCACCTACAGTATCATCAACATATTGTAATCTTTTTTTTTGCGTCGTGTTTTTGTTCTTTTCTGAAATTCTCACAATATTTCATGTACTTTCCACTCTCCACTCTCCAGTGCATTTTATGACCAGTGTGGCCTATGTACATAGAGCGAGAATAATATGTGTAATATGTGTTTTTGTTACGACAGTCCACAATAAAATATTAATATCTCAATTTAATTTTACTCTGCGTCGAAATTGATGTCTATTAACTAGCTAATTTTCTTGTTTGCAATAGAAATTCAATAAAAATCAAAGTTCGCAATAACTACACAACGCAGTCATAATAATTATTTGTTATTATCCTGACCATCGCAGTCACCGTTTATCGATGTCGTCGTAATATGGATCAGTTGGAGATCACCGCCGCTAAAGCACTCGACGACTCATAAGGTGAATAATTATTAAGTAACGGGTATATTAGTTAACGATTCAGTTTTACATTTATTATTTGATCATTCTCTGATAATGTATAATATGATTCATCCATTCCAAATAAATAGTCCCGAGATAATATAAGTACGATTTTCGACCCACCGTTTTATATTATTGAATAATGCATTTTACATGTTCATCATTTCTGAATAGATCATAATCTTTTATTTAATTTTGGCACTTGATGCCCTTAAAATCATTAAAAATATACACATATCTATCTGTATATTATTATCACAGAACATAATGTTATTTTTCTATTTAATTTATTTATTTTAAGCTTAATTAGTTTGTGCTTAGATTTAGTTATCAGAAGTGGGTAAATCATTGTGTTGGACATAAAATTGCAATAACGATTAATATAGGTAGAATAACTTTAGGGGTAGGTAGTACTGTTGGTAAACCATTGTGTTGGACATCAAATTGCAATAACAATTAGTGTAGTAGAATAACTTTAGGGGTAGATAGTACTGTTGGTATAATTTCCACGACATTGTAGATTAACACAAAATTAACTTGTATCTACCTATTATACACAACTAGGAATGGGGTATTGAAAGAAAGTATCGGTACTAGTATCGAATACAAATATTGATATCAGTAAAGTATCGAAACAAATGCTTCGATATCAGGAAATATCGTATTGAATTATTACAATATGGAATATTATTATTATCATTACGATATAATACAAAAATTTTTTCTATGATATTATGTCATTCGATACTATAATATATATATAAATTCATATGAGTAAGCATTAAATAATACAATTTAGTATGTTTTAGCCCCTATTTTAGTGTGTAGTATAAAAATCAAAATGTGCAGTACGAATTAAAAATATGGTGTAGTGATAAACACATTTATAATGATGAATCGCTAAACATATATAATATACACATATAAATATTTTTTTAAATTATTATTTTATCCGTAAAAATATAAACTGCAATGATCTTTGGAGTATTAATTTAGTATATAAAAGAAATATGAAAAATAGGGTGTAGAACAGTTGATTTGAACAATTTATATAATAAAATAACTATTATTTTTATGATTCAATACTAGGTAGTAATTTTGTATTGATATGAGTAAAGTATCGAAACCATGATATCGATACCAAAAATACTCCTATCGATACTTTATTTATATCGGTAGTATTGCAACGTCCCCATATACAACATTAGAAAGTCTGGGAATTTTACTGAAAATTCCAAGTAGGTATAACTTATTTGTATTTGGAACAATTTTAGTTTACCATGCTACCTACTCAAAAATGTCAATATTTTTTTTTGAAAATTTATGGATTTACAATTAACTTAATACTCATTAAACACTAGCATGTATATCTCTAAGTATTTATTATAGAAGGTTAATTTGTTACATAATCTGTTTAGTATAAAAAAAAAAAATCATTTTAATTGACTTGGTAAAAATATCATTCGTGGGAATTCTCGTTCCCACACTTGACAGACATTTCCGTCCTGTGCGGTTTATCTTGACCACTGGCTTACATCACATGTTAAGGGTGTATAAAAATACAAAATATATACTAAGTTAAGCATATTGTCGTTAACACTTATAATTCGTAAAATGTAATGGTCATCAATGTTCAAGATAAATAGTGCATCTGTTATACCTATTTTGTATCTTAGTTTGTGGTTGAAAGTATTATTGATTACAATATTTGGGTGTTTGTAAGTATTCCATGTACAATTTATATAATATAACAGCTTTCATAAATTTAGGAGTTTTATTTGTGTTATTTTTAGATATGATGTATACATACAGGGTTGGGCAGTATCACAGATACTAGGTATTGTATCTTGTATCTAGATATATTTTTTCCCAGTATCGTGTATCTTTTTACGTGAAAAGATAAAAGATAGGTACATCAAATGATTAAAAATATATACAATACCTATATATTTTATGGTACTTAAATTAATATTTTGTAATATAAAAAATAAGTATAAATATAAAAATAAAACAATAATTTTTATATTTGTTGTTGATTATTAATATTGACACTAACTTGTGATTTATCTATTTTAGATTTTCATGCTTGATATTTTTTCCAATTCTTTTTGATACGTTTCTGTCACGGTATATACCGTGGTTTCTGTTAATAATATAATTTCATAATCATGTAGGTATCAAATATAGGTACTTGAGCACTTGTGACCAAAATATTATAATTAAAAATATTACCTACCTATTGTTATTTTATAATTCAATATAAATAATATTTATGCAATAGGTAATGTTTTGAATAAAATTGTAATCAGTTAAAATTTATTTAAATTTATTTCACTTTACTACAAAATTTTATGTATTTTTATACTTGTATACTTTGATATCTTGTTTTCTACAAATGAAATGTTTGTTGTATCAAGATACTTTTTTTTAGTATCTTGTCCAACTCTGTATTCATATTTAAATTAACTTTGTTAGCCTTTTCAAGGGAATTAAATAAACATTTTCCTCCTAAATATGAACTAAAAACCTAACTTAGAATTACCTATTTCATAAACATTAATTTATCATAAAATATGTGTTATAATGATGCCAAAATAGTTTTAAAAAAAAATTAATTTAGGAGCTTAAATGATTCATTAGATCTGTGTGATAATGTTTAAATTTTTTTAGATTCTGAACGTAGCTATTGATTTTTCAATGATGTTTTTTTCTGTAAGCAAATTTTCAAGTCGAGGAGAAGCGTTGGCATTAGTTTGATATCGATAAGAAATGCTCTATATGGTACCCAATTTATAACATTTTTCAATTTTTCCAGTAGTTTCCTTAGGGGAAAAGAAAAACTTCCTTCTATGTGGTGTATGTAGTCATACATTGTATATATATATACTATACCTATTACCTACAAAGTACTAACTATATGGTGTATGACCACATATATGTATACCGTATATATATAATATTTATATGGTATATATTTACAATTTAGATTCAAGCGATTAAAATTGGCCAATATTATTATGTGGTTTATATTTGATTATATTTGTTGGTTACTAGAGTGCAATTTCTGAGTTATTGCAATTGTGTATTCGGTTAAAATTGATTGTTTATTCGAATAATGGGTATAAACTGAAATAATATCATATAATATGGCGACATAAAAAAATTTTCAAATTTTAACTAATATTTATGTAGGTTTATCACACCGAGCTTTGCTTTTTTCGTTTTTATTGAAAAAAATGATTTATCATTGCTTTAAAATGTAATGTATCCATCACCAGTATCCTACCCAATGAACAAAGTATTACCATCCTCTACTGACCAAAATTTTAATGCTTAGAATAACAAAATAAAAATGTTGAAATTGTAATAATTTGAGTTGACAGTATCAAATATTAGTTATAATTAAACTCATAATATGTAAGTAGGTATATTAAATCAACTATTAGAAATTTTACAAATATTACAAGATTTTATTATAATATCAATGCTAAGCTAAGAAAAATTTATTTTTTATTTTAACATTAGGTATTGTACCTATTTAATTAAAGTTGTAAAAAACAAATCATGTAATAATTGATTAAAATAAAAAAACAAATCCGTTTAAAAGAAAAAAACATAACTCAGTTATTTTTGATTACTTGCCATAACCTTGATATAAAAGTACATTTTTGCTATGAAACTTTGCCAAACTTTATATTGTTTTTATTTATCTATTTAAACCATTGTTTAATTTTAATTATAATTATTAATATATTCAATACATTTTTTAATATTATAGAAGCAATACCTCAACTATTCATAAAATATGGCTGATGTTGATCCAGAAACACTTCTGGAATGGCTTAATATGGGCCAGGGTGATGAAAGAGACATGCAACTCATAGCACTGGAACAATTATGCATGTTGCTATTAATGTCTGATAATGTTGATAGATGTTTTGAAGTGTAAGATTTATTTTTTTTTTAACTAAATTTAAATTTTGTTTTTCATTATTTTATTATATCTTTTATCAGATGCCCACCTCGCTCATTTTTACCTGCTCTTTGCCGCATTTTCCTTGATGATAGTGCTCCAGACAGTGTACTTGAAGTTACTGCTCGAGCAATCACTTATTATTTGGATGTTTCTGCTGAATGTACTAGGCGTATAGTAGCAATTGATGGTGCATTAAAAGCAATTTGCAATCGATTAGTTATTACAGATATATTTTCACGCACTAATAAAGATTTGGCTGAACAGTGTTGTAAAGTATGTTTAGTTTTATAACTACAGAATTAAAAATATAATATATTTCTTTTTAATTATTTAGGTATTGGAACTAATATGCACTCGTGAAGCCGGAGCAGTTTTTGAAGCTGGTGGTTTAAGTTCTGTGTTATTATTTATTAGTGATGTTGGCTCTTGTGTGCATAAAGATACACTTCATTCTGCAATGACTGTGGTTTCTAGACTATGCACGAAAATGGAACCAAATGAAGCATCGTTGCCTACTTGTGTTGAATCTTTATCTACAATGCTTAAACATGATGACACTCATGTTTCCGATGGTGCATTAAGATGTTTTGCTTCATTATCTGATAGATTTACACGTCGTGGAATTGACCCAGCTCCTTTAGCACAACATGGCCTTTTAAATGAATTGATACTGCGATTATCTGCAGCAGCTGGTCCTACAGTAACTAATATAGGAACGCCAGGTATTATTTTGAATATAATAAAAATTATAATTTTTACAATTTAAAATATTTTAATAAAAATATATATATATTTATTTCAGGTTTAAATACAAGTGCTTCAACTACTGAAGTTAAATCTTCTCAGTCTATATCTACTGTTATAAGTTTGCTTACTACACTTTGCCGTGGATCAAAATCTGTATCTCATGTATGTTTAATATATTTTCAATATTATAGAATTTGTTTTTAACGGTTATTACTATTACTGCAGCAATATAGTAATACGAGTTTAAAGATGGTTATTTAGTAGATTATATTATTATGACATTATAAGATAAAATGAGGAATAAAATTCCTTAATAATGTGCAGTATATCAATAAACATGAAGGTCCAGATGATGTAAAAGAAGCATAAAATTTTTTTGGGAGGTTGCGAAACTATAATGGATGAACCTAGGCATTCAATTTTGTGACAGGTAGATGTTGATGATACATTTCTCTCGTTGATTCTTGAAACTGATAACCAGCCGACTATCAATGGATATAATTTCGGTGTTTGGTTGGTTGGCAATCTTCTCAAAGAAGGGGGGGGATATTCAATAGTTTTTGCGAGGTGTGTATTTTAAAAATTAAATGATAATTTTATCCAAAATATTTTGCAACGCTGAATCTCTATATAGCACACATGTTTTATACAAGTTAATTCGCCATTTTGCATTATGCAATGAAAAATTGGAAGACTACATTAGTTAAGGGAGTTTTTATAATTAAAGAACCGCGACAACTAATTAAGATATTGAAAACACACATTTACAGTATTACCATTACATTCCAACTAAAGTTTCCTAAAGTCTTGGTTCGTCTATTCTTATTACAAATTGAGAAAATAAATTGGAAAACTTGTTATTACGTAGACCTTATATTTTAAAATATGTATTATATTATATTTATTATTTTCCTTTAGGATTTATTTAGATCTAATTTAGCTGATGCAATTGAAAAGGCTCTAAAAGGTGATGAAAGGTAATTATTATTTTCATTTTATTCTATTAGTGTACTAAAATTGTTGAATTTGAATTGTATATTAATATGTTTATTTAATATTATGTTTTAGATGTTGCTTGGATACAATGCGTTTGGTTGATTTATTGTTAGTTCTACTTCTTGAAGGACGTGATGCTGTATCATGGAGCACAGTTGCATGTGCAAGCAATAATCCTTTATTACCAAAACTTAGACGCTTAGACTCCAGTGCTGAAAAATCTCAACGTCATTTAATTGATTGTATTAGAAGTAAAGATACTGAAGCATTAATGGAAGCTGTCAATTCTGGTGGTATGTATAAATTATAATTAAATTTTGTTAATATTATATATTAAATAACATATATTTTGTTCATTCATTTAGCAATTGATGTAAATTTTGTGGATGAAGTTGGTCAAACTTTATTAAATTGGGCTTCTGCATTTGGTACTCAAGAAATGGTTGAATATTTGTGTTCCAAAGGAGCTGATGTCAATAAAGGGCTCAGGTCATCATCATTACATTATGCTGCTTGTTTTGGAAGGCCATCTATAGCTAAAATTCTTCTAAAAAATGGTGCTAATCCAGAACTTCGAGACGAAGAAGGCAAAACACCACTAGATAAAGCACGTGAAAGAATAGATGAAGGACATCGTGAAGTTGCAGCTATATTGGAATCTCCTGGTTAGTAATTAATATTATTTAATTTTATTTAACTTGACTTAAACTTAATTTGAATAGAGTGGTTGATGTCTTCCAAAAATGAAACTGTTCAGTCTAATGAATCTAAAGAACCGAAAGGAGATCCTGAAATGGCTGCAATTTATCTCAAGCGATTAATGCCTATTTTTTGTTATACTTTTCAATCTACTATGCTTCCTTCAATCAGGTAATTTTTTTAAGTTTAGAAAATAAATGTATGAATTTTTTGCATTCTTAAAGTGCTATAATTATTTTCAGGAGAACATCTCTCTCTTTAATTAAGAAAATGGTTCACTACATTAAACCAGATTGGCTAGAAGATATATGTAGGCCAGAATGTCCGAATAACCTTGCTCCTATGTTAGTTGAAGTACTTGCAACTGTTCTTGATAATGAGGTAATATTTTAAAATGAATTTCAGTTAATTTATATTTTGTTATTACATTTATTAATAAGTTTAAAATGTTTTATTCCACCAAATCAGTTTTAAATATTTAAAATTTTAAACAAATGTGTTTTACTAATTTTATTATACTTAGGAAATTATTGTGCTTTTATTTGGCCAATTAACTTTATTCCAGGATAAGACTTGGCTGTTTTACTGTGATAAGAGTGGTGAGAGCCAGAAATATTTGCCTCGCAAGCTCTACAAGATGTTAATTGTTAAAAAAAATTATAAATCTATGATGGTAAAAATAAAATAATTGTTTGCACGTCTCATAGAAAAATAGGATGGATTTCATGCATACCATAATATAATATATAATTGATTGATTGATTGATTTTACTTGATAGTATCATATATAAATATTTTAAAACCAATACTAATGCATTTGATATTTTTATTTATAACTCATTTCATAATTAGGTCCTTATATTGTTATAATTTTAATAAAATTTAGCTACCTTCAAATCCACAAAAGGTTTTTGTTTTGTTTGGATAATAAATGACATTGTATAATAGACAAACAATGATATTTTTATAATGAACAATTTAATTTTAAATGTAGGGTATAGTTGGTGCTGAGCACCTAATCTGGATCAATCTGTATCTGATAAGTTGATAACTAATCTTGATTGACAAATTATACAAATAATTTCAACATTTAAAATTAATGTAATATACAAAACTTGCTTTATAGATTTGTGACAGTTATTATAATTTATTATATACCTATCAAAATAATTTGTAATAAAATATAATAATATCATACCTATATTTATTTACTAATGTACTCTGTGGTAATATTTTGGCACTGATAAATAATCATAGAATAAGTACCTATAATTTAAATTAGGTTTATAAATTATAATGTGCTACCATGCCACAGTCAATATTGACAATGATATATCAGTGAAGCATATTATTAAGGGACTGTATCCCCACTAATATAGCAATGTCATTGCCTACAGCAATGCACAAATATAAAATTGTAGACGTTCATATGCTTTTTCCTATCATTGCTTACTTCAATACAACAACCAAAAGTATTATGTCTTAAGTGCTTTCATCCCTTTATTGACAAAAATTATTAAGTCCAAAATATATATTGATAAATTAAATCCGGGTAAAGCTGATTCAATCTTGGAATCCGGATTATTGATTGATCATACAAATGCTCGACACACTAGTGTAAATAACATAAAAATAAAAAATAAATTGCTAATAATTAAGTTAAAATTATAATTTTTTTGAATATATGAGGATTAAATGACAAATATTCTAAAACAAATAACTAGATAGTTAGTAACCCTCAGCCAGAATATCAATGTCTCAACTCCATGAATTAGTAACAACTCGTTTTTTTTCGTAATACCATTAAAAAATTTAAATGATAAAATAATCAAAATCTTTTTTCTGTCCCAGGTAAAGAGCCAATTTTTGGTCAGATTACGTCGGACCAGACCCATTGTCAAATTGTATTCTAAACACTAGTGATGGACACGTAGAGTGTGTTACTCGTGATTTTAAAAATTATTAAAAATCGGTTTCAACTCTTTGTTTTTCATACATAATTTAAAACGTATATTTAATAAACTTCCTTAAACAAGTTTAAAATTTAAAATAATAAAAATAAATTTTTTAATTTCCTATAAGACCTTGAAAAACCTTGATAATTTAAATTATAAATTCTTTAAAAGTAATTAATTTTTTTTTTTTTGAGAATTTGCACTTGATTTTTACTGTAATAGCAAATAATAGATATTGATAATGACTTATGCAGTACTTTTCCACTTAGTATTTTAATCATATTTGTTGTTAAATTATGTGTTTACACCATACTTGTTCATATATTTTCGATCTGAAACTATTTACAAATGAGAGTATTGACTATGGAGTTTGATTCTTTAAAACTGGGTTAGAGATTTGAACAAATATTTAATTTGTTTCTCTTAGCTGGGTCTGATCAATTTTCGTGTTTTCCAGTCTGGATTTAAACATTTTCTCAGGTGAGAAGCCAATTTTTTGGCTCATGATGTCATAGGTAGGTATATTTGTTTTTAATCATTTTTTGAAGAAAGATATTAATTTTACTTTTAGGTATAATTGTAATATAAACAATTCTAATCAAAATAATTTCTTCTAAAATTAAAAAATTATCATTTTTGCTGTCATAATTTTGTCTTTACTTATATCAAATAAGTATTAACTAATATTTGTCAGTAAGTTTCAATATATTAATAATTTTCTGCATGCTTTGTTTAAATTATTATAGTGTTAATTTTATACTATCAAAAAATTAAAAAGTGGGTTAAAATTAAAATAATGTATGTCATATTTTTAATACAATTTTATGTCATCTAATAATATTCTTATTCTTGTTATTAAAACAAAATTATATAAGGTGTTTATGGGTCGTTTTTATATACAAAGAATACTTAATTTTGTCCATCATAGTGATTGGTTGAATCTTCCTATAAAGATTTTTAAAACCGATTTAAATTTGTCAACAACTACTTTTAATTGATTTTTTTGTTTTTTAAATAGTTTTTTTTATTAATTACTCCTTAAAATGGTTTTATCATATTGAAAATGACTAAAATTTATTGACTTATTATTAAAATATTGAAATAATTGAAAAAATAAAAAGTTAATTTGTTGATAAATTCAAATCGTTTTTCCCAAATAAATGACAAAATACATGAACACTTTTGAATACAATTTAAAAGACATTTATTCATACACATTTGAGATTTTCAGTTTATTTTTAATTTTCCTATACAAGACCCCTTTAATTTTTTTAAATTAGCCTGCAAAAAACTGCTTTAACAATAACTACATTTTTCATTTCGTTCTTAACATAGAACATGCAAAATTCTTGGTAATTTCAGATTTTATGATGTATATACATTATTTTTCTGGGAACAACTTTTCAGGTAGGAAGAGTCTAGTATGCATTTTGGAATAAAGTTCTTTTTTTATATACTTTTAAGAGGTAATTTTTTATTTCCTTAGGCATAAAGGAAAACTATCGTCTATACAGAAAATTGTTATAAATGTGAAAATAACAGAAAACATAGTCATCGTTACTATATATTACTGAAATAATATAAATGACATGCAATTTTGAATTTATAGACGATGTACTGGTTGATGAAACACTGGATAGTTTATGTACAATGTACGATGTGGTATATTGTATAACACCGAGTTCTATTCAAAATCATTCAATTATAATAATTGATTTATCATTGTTTACAAATTAAATAGTCCACCACTAGTATCTTATTCAACAAAGTATTTCCACTCTCTACTCACCACGTTTTTTTTTTCATATGCCATGTGTAATATTTAAATATAATAATTGAATAACTAATTAAAGCTATGCATATAAATATATACTTATTATTTGCAAAACTCCCTAATTTATGTTTATAATAATGCCATAATAAGATATTTAGTGATGAAAAAAAGGTTAGCACACCCTGGTCTAGATTAAATTAAAAATATAATGTATGGTTAGAAGTATTTTATTCTATATAGGAAATGTTTAAATACTACTGAAATATACCTAATATATTATATAATATAGTATTTTTTAATAATTTATACTGTAAAATCTATTTTAGTAATTAATGTTGTTATAGTTGCAAATGTTGTAATGTTTCTTTAACCGTATATTAATCCATGCATTTTTAGCTTTAATAAACTATTTTTGTTCTTATATAGGTTTCAAAATTATTATAGACATGTATATAATATTTAAATTTTTTATTTGCAGGAGGATGATGACGGTCATGTTATTGCTTTACAGACTATTTATGATCTTCTAATTAAATGTCAAGACACTTTTCTTGATCATTTTGCACGCTTGGGAGTTTTTTGTAAAGTTCAACAACTTATTGGTCCTGATAATAATCCAGAAAAAGATAACGTTCAGCAAATTGATTCTAGACAAGTATGTATTAAATATATATATATATATATATATAGGTCAATATATACAAACCTTGGTAATGCCTGGGGAAATACGCAAATTGCTTGTAGTATTTAAGAAAACTGTAATATATATGTTTTGCTCGATCATATCTATAAATTTGAGTATATACAATTTTTTAAAAAATATTGTATGAATACTTACAAGTGTTAATTACAAATGTAATAATAGTATATATAATGTTAATTAAAAAAATCATTATGTATTATAATTTGCAACTTATAAATAGTGTATCGCACCATTTATTTTATATTTTCATTAATCAGTAGTTGTGAATTTCTTTGACATTTTTAGCATGTGTAGGTCATAACACTCACTCTGCTTACACCCAAATTGATACACCTAAATAAGATAATTCTTTATCCATACAACTCAAACTTATAGATTACTATAGTTATCAATATATATTATTGTAAAATAAAAATATTTATGTTATTCTTTGTGCCGGATATCAATTATTATATAATAAAAAATTATTATTTTTACGATTTGAATTCATTTTAACGTAATATGGGGTAAATAGAAGTAATTTTGACGCAATTTTATAAATTTCATCTTCAAATTACCTATAGTTGGCGCATATTTTAAATATTAAGATCTACTAAAATAAATATCAGGATTCCATATTTAAGTCGATGAGTTTTTAATTTTTTATTGTTAAAAATATTTTTAATTACGTCACACTTGCACTATGGCAGGGGATAGGAGTTCTAATAGTATGTTTTTTATCCATTAAATTTTGAGATTCACATTTACTCCAATTAAATAAGTACCTACTAGACTTTAAAAATAGATTGATTATTTAAATGTTTTGACTATGGTTATAAAATAAGAAATAATGATCTAGATGATTTTGTATATCAATATCAGTCCTATTATCCACGAAACAAAATTTATTGTAGATCTTTTAACACATTAACAACTGTGGTATGAGTTGAATTTGGCTGACTTCTGTGTGGAACTTATTTTGATTGAATAGGTTGCTATTGCTCCAACTAAAATTTAGACCAAAGACTTGTTTTTTACCATTTTTTTGATTTTTTTTTCTATTGTTAGCACCTACATTGAAAATAGTGTCTCTTCTCATGTATGGGTATTGATAATAAGTTTTTCTTGGTGCGTCCACATTATGATGACTAAGCATACTCTGTATAATGTATATCGTAGACTACATATACATAATAATAATAAAAACCAAATTAATATGGCCGCTATAATTTAGAATATACTTACTCGAATCCAATATAATATAATAGTATATGTAATAAGTATGTATATATATATATTACCTAAAATATCACATAATATAAATAAAATGCTTATTTTTATAAATAAATGATAATAAATAAAAATGATAACGAGTTGTTGAACCATTCAAGGAAATAACAAATAATTTAAAAGAATTCCACCAAAAATTTATAGCTAATAGACGCTGCAAATAACCCATGCTGCTTCATGTTAAACAATAAGTTCTTAACCTATGGTCAGCGGACCACTGGTGGTCCACAAGACATTGTGTGGCGGTCTGCGATCCATACCTACAACATTGAAAAAATAATTTATAATAAAGTAATAGTAGTTGTCGGATGGAATAATAAATTCGCCAATTGTTTATTTATCGTACAAAATATCGTACTTAAAATTGAACAATAATATTATTTCTTTTTTTATATTGTTTTTATTTATTCTAAATTCTAGAACATGTATATTAAATGTTTGTATAAGTAAAATAAAAAAAAGTTCATTAACAAATCGAGGTGGTCCAAGACTTATTGAAATGTCTCTAAATGGTCCGTAGTGTCCAAAAAGGTTGAGAACCAACCACTGTGTTAAACAAATGATTATTTTCTTCTTATGTAAATAATCTACAATATTTCTTAATAAAATGTATAGATTGCCATGATAGGTCTTGAATGTGTTAAAATTATAATGCAAGTAATGACAAATAATAATGATATAATAATATAAATAAAATTTGAAATAAACCATTAAACAATAATACCAAATAATAGTGACACTTCCAAATTGTTCTTTTAAAAGTGGTTTACTAAAAAATATTTTTGTACACTCTATTACACAACTGTTTTCTATAAAATAATTTTTATTCTTTGCTTTAGTATCAAATTGAAGATGCTAAAGAGATACTACCAGGTCATGCATATCATTGGAAAGATTGGTTTTTCTGTCGTGGTCGTGATTGTCTTTATGCTTGGAATGATTATGTTGTCTTAGAACTGTCAAATGGTAGTAATGGTTGGTTCAGATTTATGATCAATGATAAATTATCTACAATGTATTCAAGTGGAAGCCCCGAAGGACAACCCGATACTAGTAAGTTTATAGATTGTATATGTGCATATATATTTTTATTAGATTAATTAACTCAATTTTTAATGTTGTACAGATAAAACTAGAGTTCCTGACCAACCATCTTCTGATGGTAAATATTCAATCTAATTAAAATACTTTTTTTTTGAAGTATTATAATTTGTATAATTGGTTGAACTAGGTAGTTTTAATTTTAATGAGTTAATGTTGTGACTGTTAAATTTTTTTCATGTCTTTTAAGTTAATAAATTAATTTTGTTATTTGAATACTTTAAAAATTAATTCAAATTGTTGTTTTATGTTTAGAGAACAAAACTGAATTTATTGAAAAATATTTAAAAGCCAAAGTGTTTGTAAAGCTTAACACATTAAGCCAGCCAATTCTAAGCACTCCTGGTATAAATAGAATAGCTGTTGGTAACTGGATTCTTATTTCAAGAAAAGATAGTGAATTGAGCATACAGAACTCTGATGGCTTACAGGTGAATAATTTTTATTTATTTTTAAATATAGTATTTGTATGTATTTTAAAATATTTTATAGCAAATTACAACTTTAACCTGTGGAACAAATGGATTTTCATTTCAATCTAATCGAGGTAATCAACATATGTTCACTGCATTAACGCCACTTAAGAGTGATTTTACTTCTGGTTGGGAAACTGTTAAAAAAGCAAATTTAGTACCTACAAAATCCGAAACTGTGGGTCAAAAGGTTAATATATTATCTAACTTTAAGTTAGTCAATTTGTATTTTTTTTTACATCTTTATTAATATATTTTTAGATTCGAAAACAAGCACAAGAAATATATGATAAATTCTTTAAGGCTGCTCAGGCTCAGCCAAGAGGTGTTGTTGCTAGATTAAGTAAAATTGTCAATACCATTGAATTTGCTATAAAAAATCAAGTATGTGTATCTCATAACCTTTATTATGATTTATTATACCCAATAACAAATATATATATATTATGTAATTATAATTTTTACATTAGTTAATTTTACAATTTTTATATTATTAAATTAGCATAATTCCTAATTGTTTTTATTGGAATATGTTTTACTTAAATTTTAAATTAATAATTAAAATTTAATGTGGGAGGATTTATAGGGTCTTTAATTCAATAGATTTTTAATTGTTTATTTAAGATAAAAATTTTATTCACAATAAAGTATCCTTAACATAGGTAGTTATTACTTATTATCTATTGAATATTATATTCATTCTTAATTTTTTAATGTAATAATTGATAGTTTCAACTATTAATAATTGTGCAGTCTTATAAATATTGTTGTCTATAACATTAACTAATTTAGAAAATAATTTAAAAAATACCTCGTAACATTTTAACCGCTTGGCAGCTGCTAACAGGGATACCATTTGATATACGTATATGCCAAGCTCAATTTCATAAGTGTTCTATTTGATATTTTTGGATATATGTATCACTGTTAAGAGAATAATTTTAAAACCAGAAAAATCAGAGATAAGGTTTAAATATTATAATTATATTTCTATATATATTTAAATATATAGCCATGTAGCTCCTTGAAAATAAAATATAATATAAAGTCACCACAAGTGACCTTACGTTGTTTTATTATTTTTTTATTATATTAATATATCTACTAGCTTATACACATTTGGGAAAGGTAATATTTAATTCGAAATATTTGAAATATTTAACCATGAAAAAAAAAGTAATTTTCATTTTATATTTTGAAAAATAGTACTACGTGATAAAATAAAGAGTGATTCAAACTAAAATTGTTTACAATATATATTGTACGCGAGTATTACACCAATAATTTATTCAATCAATTATTATGAGAGTAATATTTAATTATCAATTTATTATTATTAATATATTAAATTTTATTATGTTTAACCTAAATCTACATATAACTAGTAGTAAGTATTATTGTGGCCCCTGTATACATACACTGCAAAGCAGTTGGTATTTAAGATACTGACGATGCGACCCAAACTATAAATTAATTTTTAATATTACCAATTTTCACCCCAATCTCATCAATGTTATTTCCTAATATTGTATCTCTTTATTGTCATTTTACATTTATAAAATATCAGTCCCTTTATGAATACAAGTATTTTACAACAAGAAACCAAAAAGGCATATAATTCTACATTATATTATATATATATATATTGTATTGTTATTCATTAATTTATATTAAATATGTTAATTAATTAGATATATTATATCAAATTACTCAAAAAAAAAATATGAACTTTATTGTTTCTCGGGTTTAAATCAATCATTTGAATTTTACTCTTGTAAAAATGGATTAATACATTTATTATATATTTGCGTGTGTTATATATGGGAGCTGCTACAAGAATAGATACTATGTGAAATCACGTGTCAACTTAAAACGTTTATAACTCGCTTAAGAAAATCATAGACAAATTTAATTTTAGCCACTGTTTTTTCTTTCATTGAGTACCTACTATTTTTTGTTTTTTTGTTCCTTCATGGTCCTTTAATGGAAAATTAAAAACCATTAGAATCACTGTGATCTCTTTAATGCTATGATATATATTATGATATATTTTATAATTTTATTAGTATAGAGCCAAAAAAATATATCTGTATGGATTGATGGTTGTATTGGTATAAGGATAATTATTACCTGAGACTTTTGTAGATATATTTATTCAAAGTACACAATTTAATGTTTAAGTCTAAAGTTGTTGGAGGCTACTAAATATTAATTTAATTTTAATATTTAATTGATAATGTATTTAAATATGTGTTTCAGTCTTCTGTTATCAAAGAAAGTTCTAATAAACATTTTTGGGCTTCTACACTTTGTAAAGCAGTGTCTGATCTAAAAAAATTGCTGATGGAAGATGAAGGCAGTGTTTCTGCTTATGAAATATATAGCAGTGGTTTAGTTGAAGTTTTATTGCAACTTTTAACAATAAACAATCATGACCAAGGTGATGAAGTTGATGAACTGCAAAAATGTAGAGTTGACATTTTTGTTAAATGCTTTAAGGTAGTTATATACATTTTATATAATAGTGTTATTGAGTGCATGTTGTCATTCCAGTAATTTTCATTAGTAAATATATGTTCATCCAAAACAAACACAATTAAAATAATTTTAAAGTTAAATCGCCTATTATAATATAATATATAGACAATGACATTTAAAGTCTTCTCAACTGTGTTTTTTGAATTTATTATTATAAAAATAAGTAAATACAGTGATTTAAAAATTGTAAAGTAATTATTGTTTTATTTTTTTAATAATAACATTTTATAATAGGTGTTAACTAACTATAACTCTTTTTGTTTGTTTTGGATAAACATGTTATTTCTTAACATATGATTATATTATTATAATGATAACAATACAACAATAAAAAATAGTATGTTCCATGACTATTTTTAACCCTTTTACTGTTATGAACATACTATTATGTCCATATTAGTTACACCACTCACTGCCATGAACATATTATTACGTCCTAACTTATAAAACCGTTATAAAGCATAATATAAACCACAAACTACAATTATATGGACTGGCAACGATGCCATTATTTGCGGTCAGGTTTTACAGTGTTTTCGTGTTTTCGTGGAGGAGGGATTTTAAAAGCTGATGCTCAATCTACAATCTGCTTTAATAAGTAACCCGTGAACGATTCAAGTATTTATCCGAAAAATATTTGTCAGTGGAAGATTTGCTTAGTTTAGTACTAAAAAAATATACTAGGAACCCTCCAGCCTGCAAAATCCTTCCACTTAGAAAACCTCATTTCAAAACTTGACCTTATAACTACCACCCATCTACCATATTGTTAGTCCATATAATCTTAATTTATGGTATAAACTTTATGATGGACAAATTGTATGAATATTAATATATATTCATATATATTATTTATTATTCTATATTCTATATAATTATTTATTTAATATTGTATGTAATCTGTGGCCATGGTTTCATTATAAAAAAAAAAAATTAACAAAAATTTGGATACATTAATATCGTTTCTACGTTAATTTGCCAGATTATGAGAATTATTTAAAGTTTTTATTCAATGTTATTGTATCCTAAAATGTGAAAACTGATATGTGATAACATGCTGCCTGTTATCAATTATGAAATATTATTTGCATTTCAATTATTACTATTATTATTTTTTCTGGAATTTATAGACTTTATAAAATTAAAATGAAGTCAAATTGGACTGACCTGTACAGGTTGCAGAGTTTAAAATGGCTAGCAGTGAAAGGGTTAATTTTATTTTAAATATATTTAAACACTTAATTTGTTAGATTTTATATATTTTTTAAATACTTTTATAGATTTCATTTAAAATAGTGTATGATGTTCTCTAAATTATATAATATAATAATAATAATAATTATATTTTTATATATTAAATAGGAAAATAAAAATGAAAAAAGCACAGAGACTTGTGCTTCTGTTCTAGTGCAAAAGTTGATATCTGTTTTAGAATCAATAGAAAGATTACCAGTATACTTATATGAATCACCTGGTGCTTTTCATGGATTACAAGTAAAATGGTTTTATTTGATTATAGTTTTATTTTTAATGTATAAATATATTTTATAGATATTATCAAGACGTGTAAAATTCCGTTTAGAAAAAGCTGTAAAAGAAACAACTCTTGTAGATCGTACAGGCAGAGGATTAAGAATGGAACCGCTAACTACCGTGTATCAACTTGAAAAACATTTATTAAAAATGGTTGCAAAACAGTGGTATGATCATGAACGTGTCACTTACGGTTTTGTTAAAAAACTCAAAGACAAAAATAATTTACCTATGAAATTCAAACATTATTATGATTTTGATAAAAATGGTGTCTTATATTGGATCGGAACAAATGGAAAAACATCGGTAGATTGGGTTAACCCTGGACAATATGGTTTAATGGTAGTTCATTCTTCAGATGGTCGTAATTTACCATATGGTCAAGTAGAAGATATTCTAAGCAGGGATTCAGTTGCAATTAATTGTCATACGAATGATGATAGTAAATCATGGTTTTCGATTGACCTAGGATTATGGATAATTCCAACAGATTATACACTTAGGCATGCTAGAGGTTATGGTCGTTCTGCTTTACGAAATTGGTTATTTCAAGTAAATGAATTCTTATATATAATTGTTTTTTAAATGTAATTCATCATGTATGTTATTTAAAATAGATGTCTAAAGATGGCACTAATTGGACTACATTATATACCCATATTGATGATACAGCATTAAATGAACCTGGAAATACTGCAACTTGGTCAATAGAAATAAGCGATAAAGAAGAAATTCAAGGTTGGCGACATATTAGAATACAACAAAATGGTAAAAATGCATCAGGCCAAACACATTATCTTTCATTATCTGGTTTTGAGATTTATGGAACTGTTACTGGTATATGTGAAGATTTGGGTGAGTTAATAATGTTTAAATTAACATAACAAATGTAAATGTAAACTAAATAAAAATTATGATTTAGGTAAAGCAGCTAAAGAAGCGGAAGCTAGTCTTAAACGTCAAAGGCGTTTATTTAAGGCTCAAATGTTTAAACAAATGGTAACTGGCGCTCGAGTTATGCGTGGCATTGATTGGAAATGGAGAGATCAAGATGGAAATCCACCATGTGTAGGGACAGTTACTGGAGATTTGCATAATGGTAAGTAATAAATACAATTAATTTAATGTAATTTTGTGAATTTGAAGTCTTAAATTGAAGACTTTGATATTGGGGTCAGGTTGGATAGATGTTATGTGGGATCACGGAGTTACAAACTCATATCGAATGGGTGCTGAAGGAAAGTATGATCTACGGCTAATCAGTGAACCCCAAACTACATTCACCTGTACGTTATTAATAAGACAGTTGTGTATAACTTCGGAACTACCAAATTTGTGTTTTAATTTGTAGCATGCAAATCCCTTTGTACAAATATTAAAATAATTATTCCTCTAGAATTTAGATTACCTGTAGGTATTAATATTTTATACAAAATATGACTAGCTTGCACCATTTGTAACCAGTGCTCGAATTGGTAAAGGTAAGATAAAAGGATGTATCAATGTATTGAAACTAGCAAAATACTGTTATGTTGTTTTATATGTAGACATGTATATAATTGATAAAATTATTTTTTTTAAATCATCATATTTTAATCAAAATAATAAAAAATGATTCGGTAGAAAAAAAATTATTTAATTGTAAATTAAAAATTGCTATGACTGAAGTAATTTTAATATTTAAAAATAACAATCAAATTCTAATTCCACCATTGTCTTGAAAACATTTATGGAAATGCACATTATATTTAAAAAATATATATTAACTGCTAAGCTGTTTTAATTATTGGATCAAACAAGCAACTTTAACACATATATTCAGAGGCGGATACAGAGGTCCTGAACTGGAGATGAATTTTATAAGTTACAAGTAAAACAAAAAAAAAGGTCGTCAAAATATTTTTTACGTTGTTTTACTCCAATTTTTTGTGAACTTTTGTATCCGTCTTTGTTTTGATTACCTATTATTGACACCCACAATGAAAAAGATCATGTCTGTTTTATCAACTTATCACTTTTCAGAATGAATAAATCCAATATTTTAATTTAACTGTTTTTGTTTTTTTATTGGTAACATTTTAGATTTTATTTTAAATTAAAAAATTTGGTTTTTAAATGAGTTCTTTTAAATTTACTCAGCTGTTTGAAATGCGCTGAGTGTAAAATGCCTCACAGTGGACATAGCCACCAATCGTTAGTTTGTTTTACATCGACATTAGAATTAATTTTCTGTCTGAAAGTTTTTTACTCTAAAACTGCTACTCAACTTCTACCCCCAAAAACATGGTGAAATCAACATATTCATCTCTTTATTCAGAATCTAAAATTACTTTTATTAGTCAATTTAGATGAATACATTAAACAATTAACAAAAGCACTGTAGAAATACCAAGTCCTTGACAGTACAAAGTATCTAAAATCGACTAATAGTGAAATACAACCTTTTCATTTGGGTGTATATACTATCCAGAATAAGAACAGTACCGGTTGGCAGTCTGATGATGTCAATCTTTTCCTCTACCGAGTTGACCACTTGTTATGTATATTATTGAGTATTTTATTAGTATGAATAAAAACGCAAATGTAAAAAATATATATAAATAGTAATGACGATGGTTGGTAAACAATTCCTACTGCTTTTTATGTTATTTGATACTTAGTATATATATAGGTTAATACTGATACGCAACATCTCTTTCCTTAATAAAAATTTAAATAATAATAAATATGCTTATAACTGAGTGTTATTGTTTATTTAAATTTTGCATTATTCGTAATCATCCTGGGAATATTGCTGAAGTGGTCTCCTAAATCTAATTGATCTAGGGGTTTTGTTGTTGACTAAAGGATTGGGATCTTGATCCTAAATTATTTTTGGGTGTTTTCTGAGCCTACATTTGTGTAGCAGGGATCAGAGAACCTGTATTACTTGTAGGTATTGATTTATCTACTAATTGATTGATGTGCCTTTTCCAAATAGTTCAATATCATACCTACATATTGCTACTAAAGCCTGGTTCCCACAGCGTGTGGAACGGGTAGGTACATGGAGTGTGGTACATCATCACGCGCTGTTGGATCAGGTAACATGTTACTGCTCGTCAGTGCAGTGTGGGTAGGCATGTTCGTTCCCATCAGTTGGAAATTTAAACACTGACCAGGAAACTATACGTTGGGGGACGAATTGTAGTCATGCGCCTGCCCGCTCCTCATTAACTCGTTCCGCGGCTTAAATGGTACTTGTAGTCATATTGACTATTATAAAAAAATTTTATTTTGAAATGGACCTAATAAAAGAATTGCAATGAACTGTAGTCCATGATATATTTTGTGGTAATTTCCACAAAGAAAACTGATTTAAGATTTTGGTGGATTTTGTGTAATAATTATGACATTCATTACAATTTAGGCCCAGCGCACACGGTGCAACTGTTTTAAAACTAAAATTGCAAACCAGTCAAGCGCGCAACTGTTTTGCGACCTCGGGTGCGTATAGCTAGTGGGAACCGCACATGAGGCAATTACAATGTGATTAGTTTGCAATCAGTTGTAAATCAGTTGTACGCAACTGTTTCCCGTGGTCGCAATTGCGTTGCAGTTTTAAGTTGCACCAAACCACGTGCTTTTTTCAATTATTTGATCAACTGTTTTCTATTGTTTTTAATTTTTTAATTTTATTCATCAAAATGAGTGACCAAGATATTAATATAAAACTTGTCGGAGAGGTGGAGAAGCACCAGGAACTATACAATGCTCCCTCTGTACTCTGCGTAGTCTACGGTATTGATAATAATCAATGATATCTTCTTCATCTGAATCAGAATACATCACAAAAATTTAAATCTAAACCTAAAAACTCGAAAAAAAACCTAAAACCAACTGCACAACTCAAATAGATCACACCAACTGATTCACAATCAGTTTTGTCCGTGGGCGGACTAAAGTTTCGTTCTGGTTGTAAACTAGTCACGCGCTCAACTAGTTTGCAACTTTAGTTTTAAAACAGTTGCACCGTGTGTGCTGGGCCTTAGTGTAATGTTTTCAGTTTTTTTATCTATTGCAGGCCATCAAAAGTATTTTTGTAAAAATTTGCGTTTTTCTATTTTCAATCTTAGACCTTTAATAATTGTACTTTAATAGTAAATTTAATGATTTGTTTAATTGTACATTGTGTTCAGATACCGGTGACACTGGCTACAATAATATCTTGAATATACCTACCTATACCTTCAAGACCTGATATGGAAATTTCTGTAGCTTTTTAGAACTCGCCTACTGACAATTTTATTCTGAAAGTGTTTATGAGTATAACTAAATAATCCTTTATAGATTATTTTGAGCCACTAATATTTACATACAAATGTTCTATTTTTGGAAGAGGATATTCAGTTCTTTTTTATCTGGATTTATTGTTATTTTGAAACCATCACAAACTCTAACAGTATCATCTGATTTTAATATTTTAATCAACTGGAAACAAAATATTACTATTCACTAGACGATCAATTTCTATTTCATCTTTACCTTTGAGTACTAAAGGAAATGAAGCCTTATAGAATTTGGGTAGTGCCCCATATTGATTTTACATTTAATACAATTAAATACTTGTTAAAAGTGCTTATTTCATCTATAAATGTCATTATATTTTTCTATTATCAAATCTAAATCTTCCTTATTTTCTAAATTAAACAATGGAAAATATTTAACATTATGTATTTCATTTCGACCGATAAGTGAGGGACCATTGGCTTGGCAAATACACAAATGCAAATTTGAAATTTTTTGTCTTTGTATTCAGAATTCACAATAATTTTTCCAGTCGGTTTTATATTATTACCGACATAATCAAAAAGAGAAATATCATTTTTTCTAAATTAGTATGATTAATATGAAAACTATACAATTTTTCAAAATTACACTTTTGTTTTCTCTACAAAAAAGGGTATTTTATTTTAAAAAGTTTGATCAATTATAGAAAAAAATGAGTTAAAAAGATCATAGTTAATTATTTCGTCAATATTAAGACAATATTAGACAAAAACTTATTTTGTATTTTATCTTATCTTTCTTACCCTTTTCAGTATACAAATGATCTTTGGAACTGCAATTGTTATAGTCATAATCCTTATATTTGTAGTCTTTTTGAGCATGATTGGAACGACCACATATTCCACATTTCGGCTTGAATTTCTTGGATATATCATATATATACATGGTATGATGGTATACCAACAGCATATGTCGCAAAATATTATGCGTCATCGCGCATGTACCACAAGCTGTGTGGCCTGTCAATAATAGTATAATACGGTGCCTCCCATTAATGGTGGAGCACAGGGATAAAGCCATGCATCTGCAAAAAAGTTGGCCATTCAGTATTGTTCTTATACCGGATAGCCTATATATCTCATTGAATTATGAAAATTAAAATGTGGAATCTATACCTTTTGTCTTATGTTCTATAAATATATATACATTTTATATTTTATATTTTTTTGTTCTGTGCTTCTTTAAATATTATAAAAGTAAAAGGCCTAGAAACCACTCTCACCTCTCTACCATTCTTGATCCAACCAAATCGAGTACTCTAATTCATTTTCAATTCAATAATCTTAGGTATTATGTTTTATTTTATATTTTAATAGAAAACTGTTTGCATGACGATTATTATTTTTTGCAACCATTTGTTTAAAAAGTAATTGTAAATTAATCATATACTTTAATTGTGCAATAGCAAAGTTCAAAAGCAGTTCAAATGCAACATTTTCTAACATCATGACAAGAATGTCCAGTTCAACTCCTAGTTTACCTGAAGCATCCAATGATAGTTCAAGTACTAATGTATCTATAGCCAGTACAGATCAAGCTGCCTCTGCAGATAATTTAGCTGCTAAGGTATGGTATTATTAGGGTATAATATTATTTTATAATGATTTTTAAATATAAATGTTTGTATAAGTTTTAATATTCTATTATTTTTATTTAAATATAAATATATTATCATAGCAAGCTGCTCAACAACTAACTGATAGTATAATGTCAGTTATGAGGATGGATTCCTCTTCAGTAACAACAAATGCATTAGAAAATTCACTCAGAATAGTAGTCCATCCAACTCCCTCCATTGATCTCGCCACAATTGTTGAATCTACATCAAATGGTAAACAATATAACATTGAATTAATAAATAAATAAAAAAAATACAAATCCATCAGCTAAAAAAGAGTCAGTGCAGTGACTTTGGCCAATCTATTTTCATTAAAAGTAATGGTTAAAAAATGATTCAATATTGTCAATGCCAAGTTCATGGAATTTTTCATACAAAGTTAACATTAAAAAAATGTTATTAGAAATACAAAGGAAAATTTGTAGGTAGTCGGTAGATAAACTTGTAATAAAATGTGGCATTTTCTATCAAATTTTTTTTTGTTTTTGAATTTTAAAAGTTGCCTTTTTATTATAATTGGTGATTGAATGTGTAATGATGTCAATGTAGACAATAATTATTATTATTGTTAATTATTTTAATATTTTAAGTGTTATGTTCCACTATCGCCAAAAGCTTTTCCCATACACTTATAATAACATTTTTTCAACGATTTTCTAATGTAAACTTTGTAGAAAATAGATTGTTTGTCAATATAATAATCGACAGACTTGAATTTTTGAGGTTTTTTTCAGAAGATATCACTTCTTATTTTATATTTTAAGAACAATTAGTAATATTTTAACAGATTATATGCTCTAATCAGCAATTAATGTTATGTTAAACTATTTTAGAATATATATATAATACATTGGACATTTATACTTATGATATATATTCAATTTGAAAATTTCCATATTTTTGGAAAAAAAATGTAGTGAAGTTAATCTATGTTGCATTTTATTAATCCTAAATTTCAAATTTTATTGAAACTAATTCAGTACTTTTCTTTAAAATTTTTTACCGACTCATAAACTCGAAAAATATGTCTAAAATACTATTTATGACATTATAATTTATATCTGTTATTTTTTGTCATACAAACTTCATTTTCTTATGTTGAGCTGTTGGTGCTTAATATGCGTTTGTATTTTACGCAATATTAAGGCCGCCTTGTTCAGAGAATATATAGCAGTGCCTTTCATTATATTTATATTTTGTGAGCTTCTTTTTAGGTGGTGGGCATGCTTGATTTGTTTATTAATTTAATAATTCAAAATTTTAGATGAAACCCAGCAAAATATTGAAAATAATAAAAAAAATAGTAACTGCTACGAGGAAGAATTTTTACCAGCTTTAGGAAGAGTGAAACCAACATACAGACGCAGTTCTGTTACTAGTTTAGTCCATACATTGCAATCCATTCAAATTGATACACCACCTAACAATAAAGTAAGAAAATTATATTTTATATTATTTGTAATGTAGTATAGTTAAATTTAAATGTATATTTTTGTTACTTGTTCTTTAGGTAAACTCAAAAGATAAGCCGATAATTATTATGCATCATAATAATACTTTGGACACTTCTAATAACTCTCAGATTCAAGATTTATCTACTGATACTTTAATAAATAATGCAAATAATTCTGCTTTTAATACAGAAATTTGTAATCCAAGCAATACAGGTATATTTCAAAATGTATAAATATTAAGAATATGAAGTTACATTTTAAATTATTTGTTAGATTTAGAGAAGGAAAATAAAAAAGAAGAAAATCGAAATAATACTTCAAATCACATGAGTGTTAGTGTACCAAATTTAGCATCTAATACGCCACCAAGATCACAAGGGGATATTCCAATGCAAAAGCATCTAGCTGAAACTTATGCACCATATCAAAAACATAGGAATTTTGATCGAAATAATAGTCATAATAATCAAAATCAAGTTAATGCTAATCATATGCCACAACGAGTACCTACTTCAGTATCTAGTCTTGTACGCTTGGCTCTATCTACTAACTTTCCAAGTATGTAATATTGAAATTTTATAAAAATTTACTGCACCGTTTACTAATACGTAATCCAGATTAAAATATATGATTTGGATTCAGGATTCAATCCATATATCCCGATTTTAGATTATACATATATAATACATTTTTTCATTCATTGTCCAATACTTTTGGTAGTTGTATTCTTAATTCTTATAAATATAAATAATGATAAAAAATATCAATACCAATAAATATCTATTTGCTTCTCTGTCGGCAATGATACCATTGTATTGGTGATGTCCCAAATTATCATTTTTGGCTGCAACATGATGACAATAATAGCACATTATAATTTATAATTATAGGTACTTATTCTGTAAATTAGATATAATGCATTATTTATCAGTTCCAAAAATTTATATTACATTATATATATAGTACTAACACTGTAATCTGTTAATCCGGATTGATAATATAATCCCAATTAAACGGATTATAGCATATTTGTCAATCCTGATGAGATTTTATCACTACTATAAAGTATAAGCCAAATTAAAGTTTATTTCTTGATTGGACATTTTGCAATTATTAAAAAATAGTCATTCAAAAACAATTCATATACAAAAAATTAAAATAATATTTCTATAGTAACATAAAATGGTCTAGAATTTAATTAATTTAATCAAATAATAAAATAATAAATAAATTAGAAATTAGAAAATAATATTACACCAAGTGTTGCTTAAAATTATTTTATTGAAAGAAATGATGTATTATTGTTTTCAAAACATTACATTCACCTACAATATCTATCATACTGAAGCAAAAGAGAAGAGCTTCCATTCCCATTTGACGATTTTTTTTTTTTAAATTAGTGTTCTGAATGTTCATGTTCAATAGGTAAAAAATGAACTTGTTAAATAACAATAATAATAAAAGTATTCAAATTTATTTAAAAAAAACACATTCACACTCACAATATTTTAAAAAAAATGAACACGTTTATCTGGTCGTTCATTTTAATTAATTAATTTTCAACAAAATATACATTTTTCTTATATTTATACTAAAATTTACTGATTCTTAGTAACTATCATTTTAATTTTATAGCGAACCCAAGAAAATTAGATTTTTAAGTATTATATTTAAATCTTATAAGATTTATATTTATAGCAAAATTTTTATGTATTTTAATTTAATTTGAACAGACTGAAAATCATTAAAAATCCTTTAAAATATGAACATCGTTTACGTTCCATTTGACAGAAACGAGTGGCGTTCACGTGTCGTTCACAAAATATGAATTTAAACGCATGAACGATGTTTTTTCTAAACACTGAAATTAATTAATATGTTTCTGATTTTATCATAATATAATTTATGAATATTACATTTTTAGGTGGTTTACTTCAAACAGCACAAAGTTATCCTAGTTTATCAGCTAATAATACAACTAATAATTCCTGTTCTATAACAACAATTGCAAATAGAACATTTTGTGTTGGTGAAGCTTTAACTATGAGTCTAGCATCTACATCAAGTGATAGTGAACAAGTCAGTTTAGAAGTTAGTATCTTTATATTGTATTATATTTTATTTTATTAATTTACTAATACCTTGTCAATTATAGGATTTTTTGGATAGTGTTCGTGCTCCAGCTTTGTTTGCAGAACTTGAAGATGATGAAGAAATTGTTGAAGACGATGATATTCCAGATGATGATGAAAATGAAGACGAACAAGAGTATGAAGAGGTAATGGTCTCCAGAAATTTACTAACCATGGTAAGTAGTAATTTATTAAACTGATACATTTTCATTAAGGACTATGTAGTTTATTTATGTTATAATAATGAACAACATATTTTTATATTAATAAAAATAAATAATTGATGTATATTATTGACCTCTGTAGCTAAGAGTGATATCAACTTAACTTAATAAGATAATTTTTTAAATTTCTACTATATATTTACAAACTTATATAATGAAAATATTTAGGAAGAAGAAGCATATGAAGCACAGCATGCTGCTATTGCTAGTATTGTGGGTACAGATAGATGTGGTAATCCATATAAAAGACGATCGTGGGATGATGACTATGTACTTAGAAGAGAGTTTACAGCATTAATACCGGCTTTTGATCCACGACCAGGTCGTACAAATGTCAATCAAACTTCTGATTTAGAAATAATTGCTCCTCCAAATGATGAAAATGATGAAAGTCCTGATATTCTTACGGATGATTCAAGCACTATTAATAATCAAACATCATTACCAAGACTGAAGTTAACTTTGAAAGGACCTAGTTTGCCAGGTGTAAGTTATTATTATGAATAGTATATTAAAAGTAAATTTAAGTTTAAACTATAAATATTAATTTATACATATATTATATCTCATAGATCAAAGATGTAGAAGTTGAACTTAAAGATTCAAATTGGACCATTTTCCATGCTGTTCAAAAATTGGCACAATTAGCAGATCTTGGAAGTCGACAAGAAAAATCTAGACGCATTTGGGAACCTACTTATACGTGAGTATTACTTGATAACTATACATAATGATTATACAGTTGGACTTGATTAACTCAAAGGTAAAAATGTTTGAGTTGTCCAATAATTCGAGTAATCAAAAAAAAAAAAAAAAAAATATTTTATTTAAAACGGTATAATATTTGTCTATATATTTGTATTTATTATATTATGTGTATATTTATGTATTATTACATACAATTCCATATATTATTTTTATATCAAATTTATAAAAAAAAAGATTTATTTTTGCTGTTGATTGCAGCATTTGCAGTGATTTGCTCAATTTTATTTAAAGCTGAAAAAATGTATCACTGACCTCTTGTTGGTTTTCGTTAAATAGCCGCAATTCATTATAATATATCTATGCTTGTGCAAATGTGGGGAAACAGTACATTTTTGTTCCTTTTCTTCATCGGATGATTGACATACATATGACATAGTCGTTACAGATGTCAAAATGTTTGAATCTGATAAATTTCCGCACACTTTCAAGTCATCCATGTTGAATAGTCATAGAAAATAATATTTACACCTTTTCCCAGTTATTCATTAAAAATATCTTTGGCGATTTTTCTTTTTGTTATTTTATTTTCCAACCATCAGCCTCTTGAATATTTGCATCATCGTTTTCACCACTAACGGTTTTAAAACAAATGCCATTTCTTCCTTTGAATCATCGTTGTGTGGTAAACCAGTTAGATAAACCACTTATCAGTAACAATAACATTTATTTATTTATTTTCGATAGTAAATGTACAATCCTAGGGGAATGATCACCATTATTGTAATTTTATAAATAAAAACTTCATGTTCATGAAAATAATATTCAAGTTAAACAAGATTATTTTAGATTGTTTAAATAAGAAATTCTAGGGAACCGGGAAAACATTTGAGGTGTAGACGATTTTGAGTTAAAAAAAAGTTAGAATTAATCATGTTCGATTGTAATATTATTGTTTTATAAACTTTAAAATTTATTTATAGAATCATATATGAAGAATTAACCAATGAAGCTCAGAGACTTAGTTCGGGTCCTGATAATCAATGGGACTCTGATCTACCTATATTTTCTACAAGAACTCAATTAAGTAATACAGGTTGTACTGTTGATCATGTACTTCAACTTTTACGACAACTTCATAATCTTTCCATTAATCCAATGATCTCTTTACTTAAACCTTACACTGATGACTATTTTGAAGGTACCTAATTATTATTACATTTATGTAATATTTGTTTAAATTTACTAAATTATATTAATTTTCAGCACACGAAAAAGATGATGGAGAGTTAATAAACAGTGAAATATTCAATAGTAAAAAAATGACTAATAAACTTGTTCAACAAATACAAGATCCTCTGGTATTAAGTTCAAGTGCTCTTCCATCCTGGTGTGAACATTTGAATCTTTCTTACTCGTTTTTGTTTCCATTTGAAACAAGACATTTGTATTTCAATTGTACTGCATTTGGACCATCCAGGTAATATAAATACATATTATTTAATCATATATTATATGATTTATTTATTGGTGTTTCTTTTTCTTTTATTTTGGCAATTATTTTATTTTTAGATCTATTGTATGGTTACAATCTCAGCGAGAAAATGTGGAACGTCATCGCACTGGTTCAAGTCTACCACTTAGACGAGAAGAAGAGTATAGAGTTGGTCGTTTAAAACATGATCGTGTTCGTATACCACGTGGTGAAAACATACTTGCTTGGGGTCGACAACTTATGCGTGCTCATATTGATAGGCAAACTGTTTTGGAAGTTGAGTTTATTGGTGAAGAAGGTACTGGATTAGGCCCTACTTTGGAATTTTATTCATTGATTGCTGCAGAGTTTCAACGAAAAGATTTGTGTATGTATTTATAAGTAGTTATTACTTGATAGTTTAATTTAAACACATTTTTAATTGTATTGCATATATAGGCATGTGGATGTGTAATGATGAAATGCCTGAAGAAACTAATCAATATAGTTGGCTTGATGAAGTAGCCAAGCCACCGGGTTATTATGTTAGACGATTTGGTGGACTTTATCCAGCTCCATTACCTCAAAATTCATCATGTTGTGATAGAGCTGTAAAACATTTTTGGTTCCTTGGCATGTTCCTAGCAAAAGTTCTTCAAGATAACCGTTTAATCGACCTTCCATTATCTTTACCATTCCTAAAACTTTTAACCAAAGCTAAGAATAACAAGTATGTTAAATAAATATTAATTATTTTGAAATAATATTGTATTAATAATTGTGTTTTAATTAGATCGGGTAGAGTACTGAATGAGTCAGATCTGTTTGATATAGATGAAGAACAAGCAATGTTTATAAAAGATCTAAAAAAGTTAATTTTACTAAAAGAAAATATATTATTAGATCAGTCTTTGAATAATGAAGAAAAATGTGAACAAATTAAAAACTTAACATTTCAATGTGGGGTAACTGGCGACAAAGTGGACCTTGAAAGTCTGAGCTTGAGCATGATTTATTTGCCATCATCTTACTGCTTTCCATTTCATTATATTGATTTGGTTGATGGTGGACATAGTCAAGATATTAACATGGATAATGTAGAGCAATATGTTAATTTATTGACTGATTTCATATTGGAAACTGGTATAAAAAGACAAATGGAAGCATTAAAGGCTGGTTTCTGTCGAGTGTTCTCAATTGAAAAATTAAACGCATTTACCCCACTTGAGCTTAGGCGAATGTTATGTGGACAACAAGAACCAGAGTGGACAAGAGAAGATTTATTGAATTATACTGAACCCAAATTAGGATATAATAAAGAAAGGTAATATAAAAAATTATAATAATTAAAATGGTAATTTTAAAACATTACTCGAAAACTGAATATAAAATATTTTTTTCAATGACTTATTGTTATTATTATTAATAAAAACATTTTTTTTTTTTTTTTTAAATCGTTAATCATGCTGAAATATTGTTTCAGTCCTGGATTTTTGCGTTTGGTCAATGTCCTAGAACAAATGAATTCTGAAGAACGTAAATCATTTTTACAATTTACTACTGGTTGTTCTTCATTACCACCAGGGGGTCTTGCCAACTTATATCCAAGACTTACTGTGGTACGTAAAGTCGATGCCGGTGCAGGTAGTTTTCCATCAGTAAACACTTGCGTTCATTACTTGAAATTACCTGAGTATCCTGACGAACAAACATTAAGGGAACGTCTGTTAGCTGCAACACTAGAAAAAGGTTTTCATCTCAACTAATCACACATTAGTTGTTGATTAGTTTGTAATACATATTCTTAACTAATCAATTATATTAGTTTTTCGCATAATATCTTTTAAATTATATTTCATGTTGTGCACCATTTATAAATTATAATTTAAATATTCTGCGACTAAAAATAAATAGAGTACAGTATCTTAAAAGTTTCCTCATATGTACCAGTGTGATAATATTTTTTTGTTTCTGTACGAATATCTAATACTTTCTGATATTGTGATGTTAAATTTTTATTATTTATTTTATTTTTTCTAATTTAAGTGTTTTGACATAATTGTAGATCTAAGGTTTTAAGAGATTAAGTAATGAATATTAAACTGTCAAGTTTTCATATATGTATCTCGTGAATGTTGGCAAAATTATTAAACATTTATCAAAATATAAATAAAAATCATGAATATTTTGTTTGATTTATAAATTATAATAATTTATTTCCATGTTCAATAGATAAGATTAGGACTGGGCGATTTAGTTAAAATAATCGTCAATAGTCTTAGTAGTTGAATAATTGCCGAAAATTGAACAATTAATTGTATAATTTTAATATTGTCTTAATTGTAATAGGTGTTTTAACAGTTTTGTATAAATATATTTCATTATCATTATATATTTTTCTTTCACTAAAAATTTGTCGGTGTAGTGTGCTCTAACTGAAAAAAATGAAAATTACTGAACAATGAGCACATATAAATCATAATGTTCTCATTTTTGAATTTTATAATAGGTAAATTACTCGAATATTGAAAATTAAAGAACTGTAATAATAATGTTGATCGTAAATTTCCTGTTGTCATTTAGACACACAGAGTCATCAGACAGCAAATACGTACCTTATGAATTATGATGTATATTTTGACATCCGTTGTAGAAATTATCCAAAATTATTTTCAAATTTTTTCAATTAAAATTATAATTATTGAATTGATTAAAAATGTTCGATTATTATAATTAGTTATTCAATTAAACAAAAAAACTCGATTTATCGAAAATGTTCAATTATTACTGTTATACAATTAATTAGTTATTCGATTTTATGATGAATCATTGATAATAGAAGTACATCTCGTAATCGATTATAATAGATTATGAAATTTCATATTTGCCCAGTCCTGGTTCAGATGGAAGGTTATGTGTATATTTTTTTTAGATTTTACTCCGCTAACCGCAACGATCTATTTTTAGAATAAAACAGTATAACATGGTCGGAGTAGACCAAATTAAATATAAATTACACGGAGAAGATAGTTAACATTTTGGATACGTCTCATTTTATAAGACAGTAGTTGGGCCTGCAATGGTGTGATGAGTGGAGTGACTAGAGACGAAAAAATAATTAATTAATATATACGGGGTAGCTAGTATAAGAGTGGCTCCAATAGTAGGCAAAATGAGAAGAATAGATTGAGATGACCCGGGCATGTTTCAAGGAGGGAAGGAGAGCGGCAGTGATCGTAGTAAGTATTTATGTTGAAGAAAAGAGGTGAAAAGGAAGACCAAGAAAGAGGGGCTGGGAGATGTCGGATGTAATGGAGAGTTATACTATAGGTGGCTGGGATATGTGAGGATGCGGGAAATTGAGTTCTGTGTAAATATTGAAGACTAGGATGGCCGAACCCAAATAGATGAGTGAGAGGGTGAAGAAAATGAAGAAAAGTAGGTATATAGGATATTATTTTATTATACTTATCACTATTACCATTGATTATATTATATTAATATATCAATGCTATTACGAATCGATTGTTGTAAACTTGTAGGTGTGTATAATAATATAATTAATTGGCTACCGGGGGAGGGGGAGGGACCTCGTGCGCCGAAATACTTATTTCGAACACAGCCGACCTCCGAAGTAATAATATTATATATTTTCTTCTTCTCTGTGGTTTCGGACTTAAGACCATACCGCAGGGACTAAAATTGTGTGCAGTACGATACACTTTGTGTAATACGAAATGTGTTAAAGTGTGTAGTGGTGGCTCTATTCTCTATATTATGGTATTTGTTTTTAATTTTACATTTTTTAGATTCTGAGCGTAGCGAGGAAGCTTATGGTTTTACAATGATGTTTATTTATTATTTATTTATTTTTTTTCTGTAAACACTTTCTACCAGAAGGAGTGCTCCGATCTTTACACTCATACCCGGTTTCCGGTAGCAAATTGCATCTAGTTGGTACTTTTGAGAGGTCATTTTTCGATTTTCATAATAGTTTTTTAATGCGTAAGCAAA